>CAJHQP010000394.1:192500-199385 GCA_905132765.1 Moricandia arvensis | reverse complement strand
GTCTCTCAATAGGCATGTTCGTTTCAGTCACGACAGCGGTAGCGGCAGCAACAGCATCAAAAGATTTCTTCATTAATAATCTTTTCCATTGATAGTTCAGATGAATATGTGAACGCAGCGATCAAAAATATTAGGATCTGGCAACTCGATGACGCAACAGAAGACAATGACTATTTTGATCATTTCTCTCACCCTTGCGTCTTTCTTCTTTCTTTCTAAACCTACGGAAATCTGCAAAAAAAAATTCTTTTTTTATGCTGTTATGTTTTGTGTCGCTGGTTCTATCGTGGCGTTTGACTAACGAACAGAGCTGTCGTAATTCGTTTGACTAACGAACAGAGCTATGTAAATTACGACAGTGATTTGTGTTTGTTTTCCTTTCGCGACCAAATGAAGTAATTTTTGTAAGAGTTTGAAGCACTAGTTTAACCGCTGTAAGTTTTTGAGATGTTTAGCTAATTGCGGTATAAAGCTAGCATAGAAGTAGTAAAATGAAGTATTGGGAGCTTATCGGGGGAGTTTAAATAATGAGCAGGGAAGCAATAATCGGGGATAGTTTACTAAATTAATTCATTATGCCACAAAGAAGGTAAATTTTGATTAATTAATTTATATTTTTCGTCCAACGATTTTTTATAATAAACTAACTGTTAATTTTATAGTTAAAATTACATTTATAATATCCTTATGACTTATTAAATTTCCAGGTTTTTAAAAGCATATTTTGTTAATGCCACATAAACCAATGGCTTCTTGCAAATATGACTTAAAAGTCAAAAATCAAACAAAAAAACTACCTATGATTTTTTTGAAAACTTTTAATTTGTCTATTACCTCCAAAATTCAGATTATTCAGCAAAAATGAATGATTTTTTTTTTTTGAAAATGAGTATTTTTACTCTATTCAATCTTCATCAATATTACAATATTGTCATTGCCATCAATACAAATTCACTTTGAACAAGCATTTTGAGCTCATATGCAGTCAAAATTGGTTTTATGTCCTCATATCTCATGCTCCAAAAACCACATCCCTTTCACTTTCTATTTATATTCATCCATAACCCCGCAAGATTTTGATTCAAAACTTTGTAAGATCAAACTCATTGATCTTAATCATTAACAAGTGGGATCTGTTTCATGATGGAAATTATGTGTGTTAGGAGAACTAATCAAGTTATTCTCATAAAGGTGAAAGTATGAAATTGATTTTTTTTTAGATTTGCTCGTCAGAAGATTTTCATGTAAATCTTCGGTCATAGAACTTATACAGAACTCTTCTGGTCATGCAGAGGTTACTTTTGAATTGACTTTATGTGGTGTTTTCTAGAGACGACCTTTCTCTAAAAGCTCCCTCTCCCTAATCTTCTTTACAAAAAAATCTCGAAAATGCCAGAGAATACTTCCCGGTAAGCCGTCTAGGATAAAAATGTTACTTTTTTTCAAATTGACCAGATTGTTTTCAAAAAGTTAAACTTTTTCTAGAGACTTACACACGGAAGTCTCCATCAAAAGACTTCCATTTAACGTCTTCTGGACTCTCATGGCAAGTCTTTCTCACTGTTGGTGAAAGCGTCTGATGTTACTTTTGCAAATAAAAAATAAAACTTCATATCTTAATTTTAATTAGACGACTTCCATGTAAGTCTTTTCGGAGACGACTTACACGAAAGTCTTTCAGAATTTTTTTCCGAGAGTATGGTCAACCTTTGTTGTCATAGAACTACTTCCGTGAAGTCGTCTATACACCTTTTAAAGACCTTACATGGAAGTCGTCTATTACTATTAAATATTTAGTATTATTTTTTAGTTGCAAAAGTAAGCTGAAACGACTTACTTGAAAGTCGTTTAGTAAAATGTCATATTTAAGTTTTATTTTCTGGTGAATAGACTATCCATGTAGTCTTCTAAGAAAAAGTCAATTTCTAAAACAATTCGGTCAATTGGAAAACTAATATGTTTATCCTAGAAGACTAACTCGGAGTCTTTCTCTGGTATTTTTGATTTTTTTTTTAAAAAAAAAAGTCTAGATTAGTTAATAAAATATAAATGTATTTTAACATGCTTTAGTAAAGTATATTTTGATCATCTTTTCTCTAAATTGCTATTTTGGTGATAAAAACTTTTTAGGTCTATCTTAGGGTATTTCACTAAATTAAATATTGATAATTAATAATTAAATTGATATATACCTTTTAATTTTAAAGGTGATTTTCACTTACTAAAGAATAAAATGTTAAGTTTGTAAACTATTAATATTTTTAATATAAAACATAAACGTATAATTTGCCAAATACTACTCAAAACTTGATTTTATTCATTAATAGTATATACAAACTTGAATTAAATGCAAAAATAACCCATAGACTAATGAATTACAACCACCCCTTATGCCAAACAAAAAAACAGAATTCAATTTTACGAATGTAACCCTCCGTAAAGTCTTCTAAAGTTTGTAACTCTTCTAAAGGTTCTGTTAGATCTTCAAAATAATTTATAAATTATATAAAAATATTTTGATGTGGAAAATTGAAATCCATTAGCTATAAACATTTGTAAATTGATAAAATTAGATCCTAGTAAAATTAAATTTAACTATATGTGTTTAGTTTTGTGTAATATTACACTTTTAAAATTGATTTTGTAACATATGTTGTAGGATTGTATGTATTCTTTAGGGTTAGATTTTGGAACTTACTTTATATTTTTTTTACTTATATGTTTTTAGTTTTGTTTATATTAAACACTTTTCAAAAATTTGATTTAAGTTTTATGAAGTGTTTTTGTTTCTAATTAGTTAGTATTTCAGTTTAGATTTTAGATGATTTACGTCTCCAAACATATAAATGCATTATAAGGTTTCTGCTAATCTCTTCAAGTTGTGAATAGTGTATTTGAGTCTAGAAAACTTTCAATAAGTCGTCTAGGAAGTATTCTATCAGAAGACTTACTTGAAAGTCTTAATGATCAAAAATAATTAATTTTATTAATAATTTTGTCCTCCTAATATAAAGAAAATTTTACGCATACTCTCTAGTTTTTCTCAAATGCGCTGCAACAAAAATAAAGTAACTTCTCATTTTAAAACTGTTCACGCTTCTCGTAATTTCCTTTGACTTAAATGTACTAAACTTTATATAAATTTATCATTTTATCTCATGTCTTTCTCAGTGATTTATTTTGTTTTTGCATGCTGTTTCATACATGGTTCTAATCTCTAACTCCTTTAAAAGTAAATCTATAAATCATATTTTTATTTAGTAACTTCTTCTTGCTTAAAGCTTTTACCTTTTGAAAAACTTCTTTTTGTTGTTTTAAGTTCTTACTTTTATTTTTGAAGATTCATGTTTTGAAAGCCAATGAAAATACTTTTGGATATACATATTTTTCAGATATGAGACAGACTTTGGAAGACTTTTAAGAAAAATATTTCTTCATTTATGCCTTGTAAAAGGTTATTCTGCTGAGTTTTCTTCTAATATTCTCCTCTTTCATTAACAGATTCGAGCGTTTTGGTAGTATTTGGTGCTTAAAGCTCTTACATTTTTCTCAAACTAAAACTTTTAATCTCTCTTAAGTTTTTTTTTTTAGAATCTTGAAAAACCAACTTTATATCATTTAACATTTTACTATCTCATGTATTTCTTTATAATTCAATCTTGTTTTGCAGGCTTTTATACATTGTTCTCATTTTCTACTACTTTAAAGGTATATATTTTTTTTTGGATACGTATTTTTCTGTGTTTAATTTAAAGGTAAATATATTCCGTCTTCCACTCCATTTTTTTTTTTTTCTATTTTTGAAGTCATTCTGAACGTTTTTGGATTTGGAGGTTTTTCATATCTAAATTAGACTTTTGAAGATTTCGGGGAAAGTCTTCTACATATAAATGCACTAGAATATTTCTCTCAAGTGGAGTTCAAACTTGTTTTTGTGGAAGAATGATCTACTACTAATTTTTCTATGGTATGTTTTCTGATCTGACGGAGTCTTCTCCTTCAAGTGGAGTTTCAAGCTTATTTTATTTACTTTTTAGTAATTGTTAAAAAAATCGAATTTTGGATGATTTTATTCAATTGGATGATTTTAATTCAATTTTTAGGCAATTGTTTAAAAAAATTAATTTTGGATGATTTTATTCAATTTTTTAGCAAATTGTTTAAAAAAATCAAATTTTGGATGATTTTCGAATTTTTTAAGAAAAATAAAATTTATTTTAATTTTAATTTTAAAATTAATTTAATAAAAAGTTTTCTTTATTGTTCAAATTTTTTAGAATTCTAAATTCTTTTTACGTTTTTTGGAATTTTTTTTATGTTTCATTAAGGGTTTTTTACTAAATAAAATTAAATGTATTAGTTAATACGTTGAATGTGCCCGTAGCTAGTGGGCAAAGACTTCGCTGTTTTGTTTCAAGCAACCTGGGTTCGAACCCGTGGCTTCATGTTTTAATCTAATTCACGTAAAAACGATGTCGTTTCGTCTCATTTGGGAAAACGACGTCGTTTTAACTTAACGCAACAGTTACGACGTTAAAATAATTTTATTAAATTTTTTGACGGCGTGCTAGATTGGCACAGTCAACGAAAAGATTGTGAATTAAATTGGAAAAGTCAATGAAAGTTTGTGGTGTTTTTTTGTCAGCTCTAATGTTCTGTTATTTTTGGCAATTCGTGGTAAGTTCGTGTTTTTTTTGGCCGAATTCTCAAATTTTAAACATATACAGTTTCACTAGAAATCTTAATCGCAAGTCTTTTCGAAGCCCTTCACAGAAGTTTTCTGGAAGGACTTAAATTAAAGCGAGGAAATGAATATAAGCTGGAAATTTTTAACGAGAAACTAAATTTAAAGTGAAACATTGAAAGTTTCAAATTTCATGAAAGTTAAAAAATATATCTTATGATCTAAGAAGACACATTACCATATTAATTTGGATTATTTTGAAGTTACTTAACACCTTTTTAAGTTTAAAAACTATATCTTAAAATTAATTTACAATTTACTCAAATTAACTAGAAACAATATAAACATGGATATTGGTAAACCTAATTAAAAACAATTAACGTTTCTGAATTTCATTCGTGATTCCAATATCAACTCAATAATACATGAATTAAAAAAAAATGTTTAAATCTTTATAGTTTTAGAGAAACTTAAGATTATTAAACTTTGACGTATAAGACTTTCACGGAAGTCATCTGGAAGACTTTTAGGAACTTTTTCCATTTAAGGTCATTTTTTGCAATGAAAATTTACAAAAGAAGACTTCCAGAAAAGTCTACTCTACAACATACTTCTTTAGAAGTCTTCATTTACAAATATTAACTTTTTTTTTTTGAAAAACAAGTTCTTAAAAAAATCCAGGAGCGTCCCTAGAGATGTTGGAGGCCATGAGCAATTTAGTAAGGGTTTTATAAATTTCTTTTTATAAGATTGAGGCCTTTTCTCTATGTACTTTTTAAAAATTATTTTGGGGGCCTAGGACAATGTTTCATTTCGCTATGCTCAGGACCACCCCAGATGGGATGCGGTTTTTGAAAGTGATATCAAAATTTAAAAAAATCAAAATAAACTATTTTTGGTCATCTTTCATTAAGTCTATTTTTATGACAAAACCACTTATAAAGTCTATCTAAGAGATTGTCTGTTAATTTTTAATTCTAATTTTAATTAATAAGACTATAATTAATAATTATTATATAATGAATATTTTTTTATTTTATTTCTTTTTGACAATAAATTAATATTAAGTTATAATAAAACTGTTGACAACCATAAAAGATCTATAAACTATTTTACTAATTACAAAATAAATACTGCATTATTTTATATAAAAGATACACTTGAAATTTTTCCGTAAAATTTTGTTATACTAATAACTTAAAATGATAGTTAAATGATTTACAATCAATGGATTATTAATATTTCTAAATGTATATATATTATTAATTAAATTAAATAATAAAATAAGTAAATTAAAGTATTAATGAAATAATATTATTATGAATTTTGTATAGTAAATTTTTAATAACTTTTATTTTAATAGATATGTTCTCTTATGATCCCTTTCAATAGAAGAATAAAAGAAGAAGTCACTTTATCACACTATTTATAGATATACACATGCAGACAAACTACTATGTAACTTTTTCTTAGAAAAAAAATCATTAACATAAGACAGAATACAACAAATATTGTTGTAATGCCTTGAATCTATAGGACTTAATATTTGAAGCCATTAGTGTATGGTTTTCTAGAACACAATTATACATAATTTGTGTCTCCTCTTAAACTTAGGTAGCAGCCGTTAGAGAGAAAATTAGATAATGTTCTTTCTGTAGACATGTCCTCTATATATTCTCCCCATCAATAAAGTATTCTTTTTGTCCGTGGAGTAGCCTATTGGTGAATCACGTTAAATTATGTGTTAATTTTTTTACTGTTCACGCTATTCTGTTTAATCTGTTTTTCTCTTAAACGCGTCACAAAAACTGGGTATCTGAGCTCAGGTTGACATTATACGGAGATGTGAACAACATGAGATCTATGACTGTTAATGTCATTTAACTTTGGGTGGCTTCTGTTGTAAGCTAGAAGGCGCTTTGCAGTCGATCCATGATTTTTTCTACTACTGAGGCAGAGTATAGTGGCCATTGACAGAAGCTGCTAATGAGGTGATATGGTTGAGAGGGATTGGTCAGTGATCTTGGTCTTCATCAATGATCAGGCAACTGTTACTGTGATAGACTTGGTTACTATCTGTTTAGGCAAGGATCAGGTTCATCAGGGTGAGAAGAACAACGATATTAATGTAAGATACAATTTTCTGAGAGATGAGAAGATGATTGAAGTGAAGAAGGTAGGAACAACTAATAATCCTGCAC
>CAJHQP010000394.1:0-187500 GCA_905132765.1 Moricandia arvensis | reverse complement strand
AAGAAGAAGAAGAAGAAGAAGAAGAAGAAGAAGAGAAGAAGAAGAAGAAGAAGAAGAAGAAGAAGAAGAAGAAGAAGAAGAAGAAGAAGAAGAAGAAGAAGAAGAAGAAGAAGAAGAAGAAGAAGAAGAAGAAGAAGAAGAAGAAGAAGAAGAAGAAGAAGAAGAAGAAGAAGAAGAAGAAGAAGAAGAAGAAGAAGAAGAAGAAGAAGAAGAAGAAGAAGAAGAAGAAGAAGAAGAAGAAGAAAGAAGAAGAAGAAGAAGAAGAAGAAGAAGAAGAAGAAGAAGAAGAAGAAGAAGAAGAAGAAGAAGAAGAAGAAGAGAAGAAGAAGAAGAAGAAGAAGAAGAAGAAGAAGAAGAAGAAGAAGAAGAAGAAGAAGAAGAAGAAGAAGAAGAAGAAGAAGAAGAAGAAGAAGAGAAGAAGAAGAAGAAGAAGAAGAAGAAGAAGAAGAAGAAAGAAGAAGAAGAAGAAGAAGAAGAAGAAGAAGAAGAAGAAGAAGAAGAAGAAGAAGAAGAAGAAGAAGAAGAAGAAGAAGAAGAAAGAAGAAGAAGAAGAAGAAGAAGAAGAAGAAGAAGAAGAAGAAGAAGAAGAAGAAGAAGAAGAAGAAGAAGAAGAAGAAAGAAGAAGAAGAAGAAGAAGAAGAAGAAGAAGAAGAAGAAGAAGAAGAAGAAGAAGAAGAAGAAGAAGAAGAAGAAGAAGAAGAAGAAGAAGAAGAAGAAGAAGAAGAAGAAGAAGAAGAAGAAGAAGAAGAAGAAGAAGAAGAAGAAGAAGAAGAAGAAGAAGAAGAAGAAGAAGAAGAAGAAGAAGAAGAAGAAGAAGAAGAAGAAGAAGAAGAAGAAGAAGAAGAAGAAGAAGAAGAAGAAGAAGAAGAAGAAGAAGAAGAAGAAGAAGAAGAAGAAGAAGAAGAAGAGAAGAAGAAGAAGAAGAAGAAGAAGAAGAAGAAGAAGAAGAAGAAGAAGAAGAAGAAGAAGAAGAAGAAGAAGAAGAAGAAGAAGAAGAAGAAGAAGAAGAAGAAGAGAGAAGAAGAAGAAGAAGAAGAAGAAGAAGAAGAAGAAGAAGAAGAAGAAGAAGAAGAGAAGAAGAAGAAGAAGAGAAGAAGAAGAAGAAGAAGAAGAAGAGAAGAAGAAGAAGAAGAAGAAGAAGAAGAAGAAGAAGAAGAAGAAGAAGAAGAAGAAGAAGAAGAAGAAGAAGAAGAAGAAGAAGAAGAAGAAGAAGAAGAAGAAGAAGAAGAAGAAGAAGAAGAAGAAGAAGAAGAAGAAGAAGAAGAAGAAGAAGAAGAAGAAGAAGAAGAAGAAGAAGAAGAAGAAGAAGAAGAAGAAGAAGAAGAAGAAGAAGAAGAAGAAGAAGAAGAAGAAGAAGAAGAAGAAGAAGAAGAAGAAGAAGAAGAAGAAGAAGAAGAAGAAGAAGAAGAAGAAGAAGAAGAAGAAGAAGAAGAAGAAGAAGAAGAAGAAGAAGAAGAAGAAGAAGAAGAAGAAGAAGAAGAAGAAGAAGAAGAAGAAGAAGAAGAAGAAGAAGAAGAAGAAGAGAAGAGAAGAAGAAGAAGAAGAAGAAGAAGAAGAAGAAGAAAGAAGAAGAAGAAGAAGAAGAAGAAGAAGAAGAAGAAGAAGAAGAAGAAGAAGAAGAAGAAGAAGAAGAAGAAGAAGAAGAAGAAGAAGAAGAAGAAGAAAGAAGAAGAGAAGAAGAAGAAGAAGAAGAAGAAGAAGAAGAAGAAGAAGAAGAAGAAGAAGAAAGAAGAAGAAGAAAGAAGAAAGAAGAAGAAGAAGAAGAAGAAGAAGAAGAAGAAGAAGAAGAAGAAGAGAAGAAGAAGAAGAAAGAAGAAGAAGAAGAAAGAAGAAGAAGAAGAAGAAGAAGAAGAAGAAGAAGAAGAAGAAGAAGAAGAAGAAGAAGAAGAAGAAGAAGAAGAAGAAGAAAGAAGAAGAAGAAGAAGAAGAAGAAGAAGAAGAAGAGAAGAAGAAGAAGAAGAAGAAGAAGAAGAAGAAGAAGAAGAAGAAGAAGAAGAAGAAGAAGAAGAAGAAGAAGAAGAAGAAGAAGAAGAAGAAGAAGAAGAAGAAGAAGAAGAAGAAGAAGAAGAAGAAGAAGAAGAAGAAGAAGAAGAAGAAGAAGAAAGAAGAAGAAAGAAGAAGAAGAAGAAGAAGAAGAAGAAGAAGAAGAAGAAGAAAGAAGAAGAAGAAGAAGAAGAAGAAGAAGAAGAAGAAGAAGAGAAGAAGAAGAAGGAAGAGAAGAAGAAGAAGAAGAAGAAGAGAAGAAGAAGAAGAAGAAGAAGAAGAAGAAGAAGAAAGAAGAAGAAGAAGAGAAAGAAGAAGAAAGAAGAAAGAAGAAGAAGAAGAGAGAAGAAGAAGAAGAAGAAGAGAAGAAGAAAGAAGAAGAAGAAGAAGAAGAAGAGAAGAAGAAGAAGAAAGAAGAAGAAGAAGAAGAAGAAGAGAAGAAGAAGAAGAAGAAGAAGAAGAAGAAGAAGAAGAAGAAGAAGAAGAAGAAGAAGAAGAAAGAAGAAGAAGAAGAAGAAGAAGAGAAGAAGAAGAAGAAGAAAAGAAAGAAGAAGAAGAAGAAGAAGAGAAGAAGAAAAGAAAGAAGAGAAGAAGAAGAAGAAGAAGAAGAAGAAGAAGAAGAAGAAGAAGAAGAAGAAGAAGAAGAAGAAGAAGAAGAAGAAGAAGAAGAGAAGAAGAAGAAGAAAGAGAAGAAGAAGAAGAAGAAGAAGAATGAAGAAGAAGAGAAGAAGAAGAATGAAGAAGATGAAGAAGATGAAGAAGAAGAAGAAGAAGAAGAAGAAGATGAAGAAGAAGAAGAAGAAGAAGAAGAAGATGAAGAAGATGAAGAAGATGAAGATGAAGAAGATGAAGAAGAAGATGAAGAAGATGAAGAAGATGAAGAAGAAGAAGAAGAAGAAGAAGAAGAAGAAGAAGAAGATGAAGAAGAAGAAGATGAAGATGAAGAAGATGAAGAAGAAGAAGATGAAGAAGAAGAAGAAGAAGAAGAAGAAGAAGATTAAGAAGAAGAAGAAGATGATGAAGAAGAAGATGAAGAAGAAGAAGATGATGAAGAAGAAGATGAAGAAGAAGATGAAGAAGAAGAAGAAGAAGAAGAAGAAGAAGAAGAAGAAAACATGTTGCTTTCTGATTCTTCTGGTTATTTGCACTTGTCGTGGTGTACGCCTCCGCCTACTAGGAACTTTTTATCCGGTGAGGAACTCGGTAAGTTGATGACAGAGGTAGCTGGTAGCATAAGAGATCAAGGAGAACACAGTATGTGTTGCTTCTGTTGCATGTGTGATTTGATGAGTTCCTCTGCCGTGTTACATGGGCAGATGCTGAACTACGAAGCTCTTAGCCAAATGTTTGTCTGCCAGAAGGCTGATCCAAAAGAATATGCAACATTGAGAGAAGGTAATCACTACTGTTATGAGTGCCATTTTGAAACCGCTATTAAGTCTACCAAAGAAGAACCGAGTGGTATCCCACTAGCAACTAATGATGAGAAGAAAGATAACTATGGTTGCAAGGTTGAAAGGAAAGTTAAACATGGAGAAAAGACCTTCTCTATCAAACAAGTCTATAAGTAAGAGACTCTTGACCAAGCTCTGCTACGCTTAAAGACGCATACAGTCGCTGCGACTTTGCTAAGCTATGAAGGATGGCAAGAAGAAGGACTCTACGTAGGACCTAGAGGAAAGAACATTTTGGAAGGACATCACGAAGTTTTGATGCTGGCTTGTGTGATATATGAAGGTAAAACGGCTATCAAGTGTAAATCAAGTAATGGTACAAGTGTTGGGCTTGATGGCTACATATATGTTGATCCAGAAGTTATGTTCATTGAGGTTGCTAGTTCAAGGAAAAGAGAACATTCATCCAGTTTTAGGATAAGGCCGAATCATCTGCTCTTTGATTTATATTCTATTGACATGGAAAATGGTCGTTATCCTGTAAAATTTTCAGAAGAAGAATTTAAAAAACAAAGGGCGGCAAACAACAAGTTCAAGGTCAAGTTTCATGATAGATATGGTGGACCTCGAAGGGGGATGTGTTCTCGCCAGGTAGAAGGGATGGAAGAAGAAGCTGACTTAGGCTACATCAAGGTAATGTCATCACTGATTTGTATCTTTGTTGCTGCGTTGTTGTTGTTGATGGGAACAACTTTTTGTTGTTGTTGTTTGAAAAGCATCTAGAACATGTGATGAAGTCAAGAAGCATCAAGTCGCTTATTAATGTTGTTGTTGTTTGAACAACATCTAGAACATGTGATGAATTCAAGAAGCATCCAATTGATTTATCGAAAAAAGCTTGAATCTTTGTTATTTCTTTCCATTACTGATTAATGAATACATATTTGAACTCTCCAGTTGATTTGATTCGTGTGAAGTTTGCTGAACCACAAACGTGACCTGCTGATTTGGGAGGGAAGTGCAGTGGTTCTGATGATTGGCAAGGAGAATTCTTCCCTGAGATCCTTCAGATTAAGTATGAGTTAACATTCATTACTTGTACTAGGGCTGTGAATATGATTAACTGTTGATGAATCTGAGAAGTTATTAGTTAGATTAATTCATTGTTCAGAGATCGTCTAGCAAAAACCCACTTGCTTACAGGTGGTATAACGCTGAAGAGGAGATTCTTGGCAAGAAAATGAAGGTGACTCACTTCTACTTGTTTTCATGGATTTGAAGATTTATATTTACATGTTTTCTTGAACATGACTGGTTTAGATTCAATGTTGCATTTTGGCATAAGTTCCGTGGGACTGGAGGTGACCCATTTGGTGCGGCTACAAAGTAATGGCCTTGGGAGGATGGTACTAACTCTGTGTCTATGGCTAAGAGAAGAAGTAAGTTAACATATGTTTTATATTTTGCTTGTTGAGTGAGTTCCTAAATGTTGTTTTTATTTTGAAAATACAGTGAGAGCCAACTTTGAGTTGTTGAAGAAACTTGGAGTTCATTGGTGGTGTTTCCATGACAGAGACATAGCCCTTGATGGCAATACACTTGAGGTAATCCAAGCTTCTGAAACACCGTATTGTTTGTAGTCTTTGGACCTTAGTTTCTTACTGTTCTTTCTATTACTTCGTTACTCATGTAACCTGCTTTGACTCAATTTTCTGCAGGAATCTAACAAAAATTTGGATGAGGTTATCGAACTTGCCAAAGAACTTCAAAAGGTGATTCAAGTTGTATATTTCCCATTTCTTATAAAGCATTGGAGTTTGAATGATAACTTCTGTAGTTAATATATCCTCCAACATAGGCTACTTCATCTTTGATACTCTTGTTATGTTACCTTAGATTGAAATGCTAAGAAAAGAATTTCTTCTTCCTCTTCAAATGCAGGGAAGCAAGATCAAACCATTGTGGGGGAACAACTCAACTTTTCTTGCACCCTCGTTACATGCACGGAGGAGCAACCAGCTCTGAGGTTGGAGTCTATACTTACGCCGCTGCACAGTTGAAGAAAGCCATGGAGGTGACGCATTACTTGGGCGGTGAAAACTATGTTTTCTGGGATGGTCGTGAAGGTTATCAAACACTTTTGAACACTGATATGGAAAGAGAGCTTGATCATATGGCCAGGTTCTCTGAAGCTGATGTTGCTTACAAGAAGAAGATTGGATTCAACGGTAAGTCATCTTCTTCTATGTCATCATCACTTGTGTGTGAATCATTGCAATTTAATCTTGTGTTGATCATGCACCCTTTTATTCGAGTCCAAGCCTCAAGAACCAACCAAGCACCAGTATGACTGGGATGCTGCAACAGCTGCCAACTTCCTGAGGAAATACGGACTTTTTAATGAGTTTAAACTCAACATTGAGAGTAACCACGCCACACTTTCTGGTCACACCTGCCATCACGAGAATTAATTGTTTACTTGGTAACATGCAAACACTGGAGATGCTCAAACTGGTAACTCTTGATCTGATGGCAGTGTATCTTAGAAGCTTCTCACAATCAAACATCAGTATGTCCTTAACCTGCAGGACTGTTTAGTATCATTGCCAAAGCCCTCAGCACTAACTCCGCCGCAAATGAACCGACATCCGGGTGAGATGACACTTGTTTTACTTTGGTTGTTCGACACTTTTACTTCTATTTGACTAAGAATCTTCATCCTCTTCTCAAGCTTAAACCTTTGTCCCAGCCGCTTCAAAAAATATCATTACATCGCAAACTCTAGTCTTGCTTGATTCCTGAAATAAAGTTAAAACTTTATTGTAGAAATCAAATCATATCATTCTGACTTTATAAATATTTTGGGCAGAATTGAAAATGAAAGGTAAATCAGAATCAAAAATTTTAAAATCTGATCCATTTTAAATCTAATAGAGTTGATTTTAACTTATTAAACCAATAACACCCCTTATATAGAACATGTATTTTCAATCGAAGAGTACTTCTATGATTATGTAAAATAACAGATGATGAATAAAGATGATTCATTGGTAAATATAGAACAAGAATTTTCAATCTAACAGTACTTCGATAATTATGTAAAATAACAGATGATGAATTTAACATTCATATAGAACAACCATTTTCAAGACAATGAACTGTCCTAACTACGTAATTTGAATTTTATTCCACAACAACCATATTCGTAGACGTGTTCTTCTAACTAAGTGTAAGACTTTATATGTATTCAAATGGTTTTGATTATGTCTTTTATTGTAGACCACTTTAAAATGTTTATATACACAATTATAACATTTCTTTCTCATAACCCTTAATATAAAAGACACATAGTCATCAAATATCATAATGTAATCATCATAGTTCACAACTTAAGAGTTCTACAATCTATTAGTTTGAATCAGACATCACCACATCCATTTGATTTGCAGAGTGCTTCTAAACATTTGAGTCGATATATGTACGAAGGAAATTTTAAGGTATGCGCCAATTTTAAATATTCACATACATAAAGTGATTATTGCATTCTCATAACCCTTGATATAATGGCCAATCAAATGAAGGCTTTAGTTTAAACTATTAAAACCGTCCAACTTTCAAAACCTTTTTTATTGTACTATTCGAAAGCCTTATTTAACAACGTTGAATATCTTTTATTGTTTCAGTTACAATTCTAATGGCAAAGATTGTAAAATATTCTTTAACTTGACTTGGAGTACTGACCAAGTCTTTGTTTTAATTATAGCAATTATATTTTGGACGATTTGTAGATTAATAAGGGGATATCGACTTAATTTATGTATTCAACTTTATTAGTTTCCTAAACTCTTTTGATTCAAAAGATTTACGTGGATACTCAAGATATATTATACTTGCGTGACAATTTCAATCAATGCGCGGATTCAATGGATTCAAACAAATCTCGAAAAAAAATCTCTATCATTGGCTCAAATTTGGCATGTGTTATTGTAATTTTGAATACTAATTATAATATACACATTCCTTTCTTGAGCAGCCGCAATAAGGGAAGGTGCACAAGTAAATTGCTATATAAACACAACTCTCATTCTAATCGATCGTTTCCAAGATCCAACCTATCTTCAATTCAAACTTATATTGTTTTGCAAACTTCCTTAACATTAATTGTGGCTTAGTCCATCCCAAGTATTCAATTGGTATGTTTTATGGTCTATCTAAATTATACTAATTTGATAGTAACCAAGTATTCATGTTTGATAATATTTAGTGAAGAATGTATTAAAATGAGTAAATGTTTTTCATATATCGAGCAGATGTTTATGGGGCTATTGTAGGAGTAGGATTGCTTGAAGACTATGTTACAGAAGATACAGAGGGGAACATATTCATCGACTATAGAATTGGATTCACTTTAGTAAGCATGGAGTACGTTGTCTACATGTAAATGATATTGACTCATTTAATAATATTCCATATGTGCTAAAATATTATGCATTCACACTGACTATATGTACGTCCACATTAAGTGTTTCGTTTATGGAGCAACTGCTGAACTTTTCCAAGAGTTATCGAATTCTACAGATGCTGATGTTGTGCTATGTGTTTTGCAGTTTTAGCAAATTAACTGGGGATGAGGTAATGAAGTTTTATAATTTTCAATAAATTAAGATATGTGTTGATATCCCCTTTATAATTTGCTATCCTTATTTTGTTTATCATGATAAGCTGGATCCAAGCATGTGACTAACATTGATGGGTTTTCCAAAATTGAGTTTGAGCCCAATGGTGTTCTTGAAATTGATGCTTTCAGAAAGAAGTAATACTTTTATTTTAATAATTATGTTAATAACAATGTTTATATGTATGCTGATATTCTATTATGTTGTTATAATAGGATTTCAAACCATGACTTCTGAAGACACAATCAGCGCAGTGTCGATTATTTCTGTTTTTTTAAGTGTTTATTTATAGTTCGTTGCTTTCATATTTTATATTTCTATTGCCTCTATTATGTTTTTTCTTATATTCAAAACGTAAATTATGATAGTCTGAAATTCTATTTCATATGTTTTTATTATCTTATATTCATAAATAATCCCCTATGCTCAAAACCTGCTTAAGATGTAGGCATACGTTAAACTACTATACTACGATTACTAAAAACCAATACAAGTATTTAAAAACTTTGAAGCTAACCTTATATAAACCTCGAGCATTGGGCGAGGGCCATTAACAAACTTTTTTGAGGAAAATGTTTCAGCATGTTCAAACTCCTCTTTAATCTTTGTAAACCAGCATAAAACCATGTCCGTTTTACTATCTGCAGACAAAAAAATCTGTTAATATAGGGATATACTTTCCTCACATTACGCCCTCCTTGAAAAATAAGCAGATGATCGTATACTAAGTAATTAAAAAATATACGATTCTCAAAGTCATCAGTTATATTGGGAGAAAAAATTGCATTGCCCAGAGAAAAATAATGAAGCACGCAACAAGTAAAAACTCACAATTCTATGAATCCATATTAAACTGCGTGCCGACTATTCGAGTATATCACACACATATATTTCAGAAGAATAAATCGCCATGAAAGAGAGAGTTTGTTTCGTGAATAAAGGAGAAAGCGAGAGAGAGACCTTCGAAACATAATGTTAGGTTTCACTTCTTTTTTTTTAATTCACTAACCAAATATTTTCAATATTTAATTAACAGTTTTTTAATTATATAAAATTTCAGTAAATTAAAGGGTATAACTGGATTAACACTAATTAAAATCTTAATGAGACAAAAAATCTAAACAAAGTCTTAGAAGGACAAATCTTAGTTGAGGGTGTCTCATTTTTCCAATTTTCTCTTGATTAATTGTGACTTGATTAGGTGAAAGAAGAATTGAGGCATAAATTAAGTTAACTTAATTACAAAGTTAGGATGTTTTCCAATATTAAATTATACAATTATAAATTTAGGGATGACTGCAAAAAGATGATTGTTGGATGATTTTAGGTTAATGTTGAAATACTATTTATAAAAAAGTTGGATCAACAAATTACAGAATTTACTACAAAAATGATTTTGATTCAAGAATATAATAGACATTGTAAAAAAGAAGTTAAATTAAATTTGGTATGGACCGGCCGTTCAGAGAGTTGTGAAGTGGGCCAGAATATATATACAACCATAATTTGTAGATATTTTTTTCTTCTCTCAAAAGTTATAACTTAGGGCTTGATTGGTAAAGCATTAGCATAAGCATTATGCTTTCTATTATCCAATCAATATTTATCTCAAAAGCATTTAAAAAGCATTTAGAAGAGCATTTACTAAATGCTAATGCCCTCCAAATGCTCTAGGCTCAATGCTCTCATATGAAGCTTTTGGAGGAGCATTTGCATTTAGAATATATAAAAATTAAAAATAATTATATATAATTGATTTATTTTTATTTTTAATATATAAAAATATTTTTATAATAAAAATATAAATTTATATTTTTAAAAATAAAACTTTCAGTTAAATATTTTTAACTTTTTAAAAGAACAATATTTCACATTTAAAGTATAATATAACTTATATAATTACACATATCATTCATTATTTTAAAAAAACAAGCATAAAATAATATATATATTATTTAGACACTAATAAATAAATTATATATCATATATTAATTTCTATAGTAATTTTATATATGAATCATTTACTACTCTATAAATAAATATTGATAATTTATATAGAAAGTTTATAATTTATTTATTTATATTTTGTTCTTTTATTTTATAATATTAAAAATTATGTTATATCCAAATATAATTTAATCGTTTAACATAAATTTTACATTTTTGTAAATATAATATTTCACATATAAAACATAATATAATTTAAAAAATGAATAATTTTTTTATTTGTAATAACAAATAGATTATTAATATAGTATATATAGATATTATTTAAAAATAAATATATTATACTTCTATGATAATTTTTAAATTGTATATTGCTAATGCTCTACCAATCACTTTATTAAAAACTTTAATGAAAGCATATAACTTCTGCAGCATACTGCTTCTATAGCATTCTGCTAATGCTTTATCATCTGATGTACCAATCGAGGCCTTAGTCTGATTGGTATAGCTTATGAGAAAACATTAGGAGTATGTTGTAGAAACAATATCATGCAGAAGTTATATGGTCTCATTAAAAATTTTAATAAAATGATTGGTAGAACAATAGTGGTTTATAATTTTAAAATTATCATAAAAACTAATATATAATATATTTATTTTTAAAATAATATAATATATATACTTATAAAATATATTAGCATTATATCCTTTATTAAAATAATGAATTTTATTTAATTATATTATTTATTTAAATGTGAAATTTATTATTTTAAAAATATATAATTTATTTAAAAATATTAAATTTCTTTTGGTATAAACATAATTTTTAATATTATTAAATAAATTAAGTATATATAATTTGTATATATATTATCATTATTTATTAATTGGTATAATAATAAATGATTCATATATAAAATTATCATAAAAATTAATATATGATATATAATGTATTTATTTCTAAATAATATAGATATATTTATATTTATAATATATAAATATACATTAGTTATGTTTTGTTATTAAAAATAATGAATGATATGTGTAATTGTATAAATTATATCATATTTAAAATGTGAAATATATATATTTAAATATATATATTAAATCGCAACTTTTATTTTTAAATATATAAATTTATTTTTTGATTATCAAAGTAAATTTTTGTATATTATTAATAAAAAATAAATTATTATATATAATTGTTTTTAATTTTATATATTCTAAATGTAAATACTCTTCCAAAAACTCAAAGGTGAAAGCATCGAGCAAAAAAAACATTTGCGAAGCATTAGCATTTTGTTAATGTTTTTCTAAATACTTTCTGATAAATGTTGATTGGATTATAAAGATTGTCCATACTGTGAAGAAGAAAATCAGTTTTTAGGGTTAGGCTTGTTTTTCAACGAACTTCCGCATTCTGATGGTCTCCGGTTCTCGTCTATGCAACAAGGCCAGTAAAACGGTAGGCGCTCCGCTGTCTACTGTCGAGTGTTCTCTCATATGGAAGAAGGTGAGTACAACGGTCGTTTCTTAGGGCAGGCGGGCGTCACATCTGGTCTGACCTTAACGGATGCCTCAATCCGTAGGAAGAAGCACATGAAAATTCTTGTTCTTATCGACACAGAAAGGTCAACAGCAGAGTCATTAAATCAGCTCATGAGAGAGTGTTTGGGTCACTAGAGCCGCTCTGTTGCCTGTTCCAAGCTTCTTCGCAAGAAGAGCAACAAGGCTCTTTTCCAGGAAATGGATCATCTCCAACTTTCTCAACACTTGTTCACCCTTCATGGATAGGATGAGTGTGTTCATGGGTTTGCTTCAACCACACTGATTGGCCTACCAAGGTCCATATCATATCAAGGGTTGGCAGCGTCAAGAGTATGTAATATATTCACTTATTCTATCTGACTTGTCTTTGGATTGTTTGTCTAGGTAATTTATATCTCCGACTTTCTTATTTTCTAAGTTCACGATTTATCGTATGTCTTGGTACCACTATGATCTTCTTTGTGCGTAATATTCTCTAAGGGTATATATCATTTTATCAATTTGATTCCATCTTTTCCTAGTAGAAGAAAGTCATCAGAAAACACAACGTAATTATCTTATAAGATAATATCTTATATATTATGGAACAACTGTTTGTGTCAGAATCATTAGCATCTGATATCATTTTAAGAGAGGTCACGACTTGAAATTTATCATTTTTAGATGGGCTTTGGAGGTTTTATGGAGAGACATTGTAATTTGGTTTTGTATTTTCTTGGTTCACTGTGTTCTTACATTACTCGGAGCTGTCTTCTGTCTTTTAAAAAGTGACGTTAAATAGATAGTTTTCAGACCACTATCATGTTTAGATGGGAATGGTGTTGTGTACTCTTACTGAAGTCGAAATATTTGTCGCACCAGAATTATGTTTTCTTTGGAGGTTTTGTGGAGGTTCATTGTTTTGTTTGGTTAAAGTTGAGTTGTGTTTTTCTTGTAAGCAGATGGCACCAAAACAGAAGATGATTAGGATAAAGCTTATAATTTCTTGTAACACGTTTGGTTCTCTGTTCCTTTCTAGATTTATGTGATCTTACAAGATTCGATTATTGCGATTAATTAAATAATCATTTGATTTTTTTTTTTTTTTCATTTCTCGTGTTCTTGTGAAACTATACTCATCATGTTGCTTTAGTACTCACCTTGTTTCATTTTTTTTACAGAGATGAACTTTGAAACTGAGCAAACACTAGTCCTTCTTGATGCTCCACATGAATACATAGACATGAATGATAAGAGTGCTAAATTTGATATAGATAAATAATTGACAGAAGCATAAGTTCAAAGTTTAAAGTTCAACAGCAACTGCATCAACACAAGCAACGAAACCATATAAGTAACCAAAAACCTCACCTGTTTAGTTAGAATTTGTATCAGTGGGGATAGAGCAGGGTGAAAAAGAAATGGCTAAGTGAATTCACTCTCATTCAAAATTAGTGGTTAATAGTAAAACTCATGGTACAAATCATCTGAAGCTACACTTAAGAGTTATAAAGCATAAAGCATGCATATATCATTATATGAAGATGGACGAGGGTCGCTTACGTTTATGAAAACTTTTGCATTGTTGTGGACTTCGTAATTTAGTTGAAACATCAAACGTTATTTTCAGCGCAATGTTCATCTGACAGGTAAACAGGTTGCTTGGAAATGACGTAAGAAATCTATATATATAAAGAAATGTTTCTCTCCTTTCTAGGCCATCCACATCAGCCGCCAGCTAAGAAAGTCAAGGCAAGAGATGTCGCCACGTGTCCAGGTAACTAAAGTGTTGCGTTTCGTTTAATCTAGGCGTGTGTAATGGGCTTAAATCATTTGACAGATATTGGGCTTTTACACTTTGTTAGTTTTCCAGCCCGATAAGAAGATAGTGTCTCTAACCCTAATTATTTGCAGTAGAGAAACGAAGAAGATCGTCTTCCTTTTCCTGAGACGGCGTCCATAAGCCTTTTACGATTCTTCCACCATCTGAAACGTTCTGCGTAAACGAACAAGACTCGAGGAGAAGCTGGTGAAAATTCCAAGACAAAGACTGTTAACTACGGAAGAATTATATTATTTGGGAAAGATGTGGCCGAGGCAACGCCATCTGAGATTGAAAATATTGATTTTCGAGTAAGGACATATAAATCATATAAACTCTTGTACTTATTTGTGATTAGGTGGTTGATAAGTAGGTTTTACTTGGTGCAGGGTCCTGTCAAAGGTCAGAGTATCCCAAACAACACATGTCGTGATGTGTGGACAAAGTATCATGATATGGGAGTTGGAGGGATCAAAGCTATTGCTGAGTATAAGGTCTACACTGCTGACACGGTTATAGATTTATTACATTATGTTGCTCCTAAGATGATGGCGCGTGGTGCCGCTCATTTCTCCTACGGCATTGCTGATGATTTAGATGACCCCAAGTACGAGCATCACAGACACTGGTCCAATCCATTGGAAACAAAGTAATTTGCTTAACATGATCCATGAAGAGTTTCTTAAGAACCTGGTTTGGTTTGTTCTATTGTTTTAGGTTACCCAATGCCCCTTCTACTCATTGTATGGAGTTGGGATACCAACAGAACGATCATACATCTACAAGCTTAATCAGTCTCCAGACAGTTGCATCCCCTTTCAAATCTACACTTCTGCTCACGAGGAGGATGAAGAAAGCTGTTTGAAAGCAAGAGTTTACAATGTGGATGGAGATTAAACAGTACCAGTCCTAAGTGCAGGTTTCATGTGTGCTAAAGCGTGGCGTGGCAAGACAAGATTCAACCCTTCGGGAATAAAGACTTACATTAGAGAATACAACCACTCTCCAACAGCTAACTCTGCTAGAAAGACGAGGGACCCAGAGTGGAGCTCATGTTGATATAATGGGAAATTTTGCGTTGATCGAGGAAATCATGAGAGTTGCCACCGGAGGTAATGGGTCTGATCCAGGACATGACCAGGTCCACTCTGGTATCTTTGAATGGTCTGAGCGTATTGAATTGAAGCTGTGAATATTTTGATCTCTTTTGAGCTGTCAGCTTTGTACTTGCAAGAGAGATCATCATCGTCATGATGCTCAAGTCAGAAGAAGCATGAGAATGATATTCATGGTGGTGCAATATTCTCAATACGTTTTCTTTTATATATTCTTATTGATGTAAATTATTCAAGCGTGTTTATGTTACGTCCTTGGAACGATAATGCAAGACTTGATGCGCCATGTTATTGTCGGAAGAATTTGTGTGAGTAATTGGGTTATACATGCAGAAAAAATGTTGAAAGAGTTTAATATGTAATTTTTCATGATGTAATTGTAAGTTTTCTGATGTAGAAAATTATATAACATTTAAACACTGATTTTTTTTTAAAAATCATTAAGTAAGGTTGCAGATCTAAAAGAGGAGGGTCCATTAAATTAGTTTGAGACTAATTGGAAACAGAAGATATAAGAAACTGTAAGTGATATGATACATATTTGTAGTCCAACCAATCAAACACCATAAAAAATTAGTTAATATTTTTTCATTTTGCTCATAAGTCATAACCTTATATATATTTTCTAATAATAATAAAAAATTGGATACTGAAATTCAAAATTCATAAGACAAAAACAATGGAAATTAAATATAATTTGATAATTGTATAACTGTTTATATTTTTATAATAAATTATACTTAAATAAACATACAAAATATATAACTAAAATTAAAATTTAAACAAAAAACCCGGGCGTAGCCCGGGCCGACCCTAGTTTTATGATACAGAAATGTTATGGTCAAAATTTTAATTGTAAACGGTTCTTAAACGGGCTTTCAACGGTTTCGAGTTAAACGGGTTTGACATAAACGGACCTTTAATAGGCATATCTTAAAGACTTGGGTCGACGAACTATTTCCCCACGAGAACTATCATATAGCATCAGATCACCACCAAACTATGATCTAGTGTCAAATGTCCACAATTTTAAAGTTATAAACTTATTTCTCCATGAATTAATAATTTCGAATGTATTTTTCCCCGAACCGATACTTCAAAACTTAATTACCCATATACCATAATTTTAAATGGTTTATTATTAACCAAATAGTTTAAACCGGCTAAACCAAACCACAATCCATTTTAAACAATTTTAAGTAAGATTATTGTTTCTCTTCTGGTTAAAATTTCAAAATATAGATATTTTTGAACTTAAAAAACTTTCCTAAAATTTTTATATTTTTGCATTTTTTAAAAATTTAAAATATTTGTTTGTTGAATTTTGACGAAAATCATTTTTTTATCAATAACATAAAAATTATAAAATTATGGATATTTATTGATAAAAATTGATTCTCGTCAAAATTCAAAACAAATTAGATTTTTTAACATATATCTTTTATCAAAATTTGATAGTTTCTTTCACATTTTAAAAAACACCAATTTACAAGCTTATTTGTTCATTGTGATTTTATTAAACTTTATAAAAATGAAATCTTGATGTAATTTTTTTCTTTTAAATTCAGAAACACACAAAAATATTAACCTAAAATTTCTTTAAAGTTCAAAAATATTTATATTTTTAAATATTAACAAGAAGAGAAATCATATTCTTTAATAAAAATTGTTTTAAATGAATTTTGGTTTGGTTTAGAAGGTTTAACTATTTGGTTAATAATAAACCAATTAAAACCATGATCTATGGGTAATTAAGTTTTGAAGTATCGGTTCAGAGAGAAATTCATTTGAAATTGTTAATTCATGGATAAATAAGTTTAAAAATTTCAAATCATGGAGATTTGACACTAGGTCATAGTTTGGTGGGGATCTTATGATATACGATAGTTCTCGTGGGGAAATAGCTCGTCGACCCTAAAGACTTAAACGAGGATATATATTATTTATTAAGATAGATCTAAAAAAAAATTATCATCAAAATAGATTTTAAAAAATAATAATTAAAATAATTTCTATTAAAAGATGTAAATATATATTTATATTTATTAAATTAAGTAATCTAAACTTAGAGTTTAAAGTTAAAGATGAAGTTTTACCGGTGAAGATTAAAACTAAAAAAATAAAAAATATATATTAAAAATTTTAAAATAAAAAAAAAATATTTTGGTTATTTTTTGTTTGAAATCTGTTTTTCTGATAAAAATTTATTTGAGAAATTTGGTCTTATATTATACAACGAATTTTCACACATGTAAAATCAGCGGTTAACTTGAGAATCAATTCTCTTTCACCCCACATGTAAAAGAGATTACATTCTTTCAAAACACTCTAATTCTCCTCCTAACTTTCTGGTCCTTCTTTCTCTTTTACCGTCGGATCTCCGACAAACACTCTGTCCCTATCTTTCCTCTGATCCCGATCCGTTACTTCACCGATCTCCTATCTTTCACCTCATTTTCTGATAGGAACGAGATCTGATCTTTCCGTAATGGCGAGGAGTAAGTCGGTGGTGAGTAGTCATCATGGGATATGGAAATACTTCAACCCAGCTTATTATCTCAGAAGGCCTAGGCGTCTTGCTCTCCTTTTCTTCCTCTTCCTCTCTGTTTCCATGGTCCTTTGGGATCGTCAATCTCTTTCCCGTGATTACCAGGTATTATTGAAAACAAGAGACTTTTGTTTTTTATATATCTTTCAGTGAAGTGAATGTATCTTATGTTTATGTGTTGCAGCTTGAAGTTTCTAAGTTGAATGAAGAAGTTATGCGGTTGCAGCTGTTGGTAACACCCTAAACATTTAACTGATGAGCTTATTCTATGTTGTGAAGCTCTCAAATTTGTTATATTTTTGTGATAGTTAGAGGATGTGAAAAGCGTGGTCACGGAGGATGTATCTGTGAATAGTACATTGAAGGATGTCCAGGAAGATCCGGTTGATGCCCAGAGAATGCAGAGAATAAGAGAAGCAATGATTCATGCTTGGAGCTCTTATGAAAAGTATGCCTGGGGACAAGATGAGCTTCAGGTACTGCTTTATGTTTGTGTTAGGGACAAGATGGGTTCTACAAATTTTATGCCTTCTTTAAAAATTTTATTGTTAGCTGCAGTGCTTATGTCAATTTTCAGACACTTTTCAGAGGCTTGCAAGTATTGTGCTGTTTAACTCTAACTAGTTAAAAATGAGAACAGTTTCTGCTTGCAATGGTATGCACATATGTCACTCAAGCTATCTTGTTTCTTTTGGTTTTTGCACTATCAGCCCCAGACAAAAGATGGCGTAGACAGCTTTGGTGGCCTAGGAGCAACTATGATAGATGCATTAGATACACTCTATATAATGCGTCTAGACGAGCAGTTTCAGAAAGCCAAAGAGTGAGTAGATCTCTTACATCCTCGCCATTTTATAGGAAGATCTCTTCTAAACATGATATGGATATTGTTATATTCTTTTCTGGCTGTAACTGCGAGCTCCTATAAAGAGTGCGATATCTGATTGTTTTCTTTTTCAATACTTAAACTTGGACTCCCAAACTATTTGCCAGCTTTCATGTTGCTTATTGTCTTTCATTTGCAGGTGGGTTGCAACCTCATTAAATTTCGACAAGGACTATGACGCCAGTATGTTCGAGACAACCATAAGGTTGCATTTAACAGGTTTACCATGTTGTTTTCTTACCTGTCGTAAGAAGAGGCGTCTTGTTTAGTTCTATGTTGAGCTGCGTTGACAGAACATGTGAAACTAAAGTGTTGCATCTGCGCTTATATATTTTCTCTTTGTTGGCTCTCAGAGTGGTGGGAGGGCTTCTCAGCGCGTATGATCTTTCTGGGGATAAACTTTTCCTTGATAAGGCTAAGGATATCGCAGACAGATTATTGCCTGCATGGGACACTCCATCGGGTATACCATACAACATTATCAACTTGAGACATGGAAATGCTCACAATCCTACATGGGCAGGGGTAAGTCCTACATGTGGTACTACCAAAATAATGTGGCCTATAAGTTCAGTTGATTGTTTGCATCTTTCTTTGTACTAGGGAGACAGTATTCTTGCAGACTCTGGTACTGAACAGCTCGAGTTTATTGCCCTTTCCCAGAGGACAGGGGACCCTAAATATCAACAAAAGGTGTGTTTCTCTGTTAACTGTATCATGGTTGACTTACCACATATCAATCTGTCTATCAGAAAGATCAGTGATACATGTCATCATAACTAGTGATCAGTGATCGGTAACTTATTGTATAATATACTGATTAGGTATTGGAGTTGGCAATAGGTCAGGATATATAATTTGCAATTCAATGGCTGACCTGTTTGTAATTCTGTGTCTCAGGTAGAAAAGGTTATTTCAGTACTAAATAAAAACTTCCCTGCTGATGGTTTACTTCCGATTTATTTAAGTCCTGAGACAGCTAATCCATCGCACTCTACCATAACATTTGGTGCCATGGGAGACAGGTTTTTTCCCCAACTTGATTGCATTTTGTATTGCTGCTCGTCTTATCCCTTCTGGTTTGATATGTGACGGCTAATATTTTGCATACAGCTTTTACGAATATTTGCTTAAAGTTTGGGTGTTTGGGAGCAAAACTTTATCAGTGAAACAGTATAGGTAAGTTTTTTTCTCTTTTCTACTTAGTCCATATACGTATGGATCTCTTAGAAGTCAAAGAGAAGAACATTTGATATCACTTAGAAAGGTGATGTCCTTACATTTATCTTTCTCCTTGATATTCTATGTTCTTTTCTTCTTTGCTGGTATTTTAGTTTTGATATTTAGTACTGATATGTGTTGAGATCTTGGTACCAGAGATATGTGGGAGAAATCAATGAATGGTCTGCTAAGCTTGGTTAAGAAATCAACACCTTCATCGTTTACATATATCTGTGAGAAGAGTGGAAGCTCTTTGTCCGACAAGGTATACTCGTCTGTTTATTGTTGCCATTGTGATTGGTGAAAATCTGTGTTGCCTGGCGTTTCCAGTTCCCATGTTTCTTTCTCATTCATATTCAGATGGATGAATTGGCATGCTTTGCTCCTGGAATGTTGGCTTTAGGAGCATCTGGATATGATGATCCTGCTGAAGCAAAGAAGTTTCTCTCACTTGCTGAAGAGGTACAGCTATGGCGTTAATGACCTTTGGTCATAGTCAAACAGTTTTATGATGTTGGAACTTTAGCCTTTATTTATGTTTTTCCTCATATCTGCAGCTTGCATGGACATGCTATAACTTTTACGAATCAACACCAACAAAACTAGCTGGGGAGAATTATTTCTTCAACTCTGAGAGTGTATGTCCTTTGTTAGTCTTTTCCAAATATATTGTTGTTTAGCATACAATCCACCAACATGATGATGATGATGATTCAGGACATGAGTGTTGGAACATCGTGGAACATCTTGAGACCAGAAACTGTGGAATCACTGTTTTACCTCTGGCGGTTGACTGGTAACAAGACATATCAAGATTGGGGATGGAATATATTTGAAGCGTTTGAGAAGAACTCGCGCATAGAGTCTGGATATGTCGGTTTGAAGGATGTAAGTTCTGCTTAGGCTCCCAAAGAGATTCCACATTATTAAGTTAGTAAGTGTATAGTCTGATGGTAGAAACATCTTTTCTTTCCAGGTTAACACAGGAGTGAAGGACAACAAGATGCAAAGTTTCTTCCTTGCTGAGACGCTCAAATATCTCTATCTCCTCTTCTCACCCACAACGGTTATTTCCTTGGACGAGTGGGTATTCAACACAGAAGCTCATCCACTTAAGATTGTGCCCTGGAACGATCAGGTCAATCTCGGACAATCCACTGCCGTGCAGCAACGCAAACCAACAATTAGATTACGCCAGAGGCGGATTGGTCGGATGACAAATAAGTAAGCAAACACGCTCGCTCCCTTGAGACACAGCGTGGATCCTTGCGTTGTGAATCATTGGAGTGTGGTTCATTGGAAATTTCTTAACTGACTAATGGGATTTGGCTTTTGGATATTCAAAGACCCCTGTAATATGTGGTCTTTGTTGCCTTATCAAGGAACCATATTTAAAAAGATTCAAGATAGACGTTGTTATTAGTTGTGGCAAGAAAAACAAACAGGTTTGCCTTGTGTTTTGTACCAGTATATGAAAATTAAAGAGTAATTGTTTTTCATGTTTTTCTTAGTCAGAGGAAACAATTAAAAGAATTTTTTTTCAGTTTAAATCTCTTTGTTATTTTCCTGTCGTTTAGTCAAACCGTATATGTATTAGGAAACTTCACATGTGTTGCATGACCGCAAAAAGCAAAAACTAGTAGTGTTAAAAAGAGTGAAACAACGCAGAAGAAATGAATGGAAACAAAACACCAAAGACCATGTCAAAAGACATTGGATGTGTTGACTAAATGTCCACGTCACGCCAGAAGAAGAGGAAGAATGACACGGCGGCTAGTCCAACGGTTTAAAAGCAATGACCACAGATATCACCAGCCCTCAAAACCTCTCCACACGTCAATTCTCCAGACCACATTCATTTCTTTCCCTACAAAAAAGAATTAATATTTTTGGTGACAAATAATAGCCACTAGTATATATATCATCAAAAAGCATGAACCATGCACCTCAAAACATAATAAACATCTATCTCCTAATCTCCTCACATCATCATTATTATTTCCTGAAGATATTACAGACGAGAGGATGGTGAAACTCTGTGAACTGTGTGGTGCAGAAGCTGATCTCCACTGCGCCGCGGACTCGGCTTTCCTCTGCCGCTCCTGCGACGCTAAGTTCCATGCTTCTAACATCTTGTTTTCCCGCCATGTCCGCCGTATCATCTGCCCTGACTGCAAATCACTCACCGGAGATTTCATCTCCGGTTCTCTTTCCCCTTGGCCTCCGACAACAACCTGCTGCTGTGGATCGTCTCCCTCTTCGGAATCTTCTTGCTGCTCTTCGCTGGATCGTGTCTCAAGCTCCGAGATATCGTCCACAACGAGGAAGACATCGCGTGTTGTTGTGAACAGAGCGCGAGGGAGGGAAAAGAGAGTAAAAGCCGTTGCGGATGGCGTTTTTGTAAAATGGTGCGATGAGTTAGGACTAAACGGAGATTCGAGAAACGCTGTCGTTTCGTTGGCGTCTCTCGTTTTGGCTGTGGAGAAGCCAACGAAGGTGATTTTAGCGGCGGCGTTTTGGTTCGGCGTTAGGAACTCAGCGAAGGCGAGGACGTGGCAGAGTCTAAAGAAGGTGGAAGATGTGACCGGGGTTGCAGCTGGAATGATTCGAGCCGTGGAAAGAAAGCTGGCGCGTGCAGCGACGTTGCAGCTTAGACGGTGGCGCGTGGACTCGGAGGTAGGATGGGCCGAAAACGACAACGTTTGAGGAATATGTTACGTGTGGGTCCCGTATTGCACCTAGGCCTTTTAGTGGTAGTGATACAAGTTGTGGTCATCGACGTGTTGATTTTTCTTTCCAAACGTTTAAAATGGCTTTGAACCGCGTAAGATGATAGCAAATTCTTTAGTAGTGTGGAGAATCTGGAGACTAAAAATCAAAATTGTTCTTCAAGTTCCCTTCTTATAATGACAATATTCAAGCAAGTTAAAAACACAATACTGAGTCGAAATTATTGGTATTATGTTAACTAATCTAAATCTAAATTAAAGGTTCCATTGGTTTTTCCGCTATTATCCGTAAATACAATTTTTGAGATTGGTATCGATTGTTAGTTGCGTTTTGCAACAATCACAAAATACTATAAATCGTTTTAACTCGTTTTAAATCTTTCAAAATCAAAAGTTGACTCCAACTAATGTTTGCGGTTGCGAACCAAAAAAAGACATAAAAAATATTTTTTTTCAAAAAATTATATTAAAAATAAAGATATTTAATTATTTTTTTAAAAAAATTAAAAAATATAAATAATTAATATTATATTTTAAATATTATTATAAAACTTTTAAAATATACTTTCGCTATAATTTTAGACACAAATATATAATACATATATATAACCAACAAATATTTTTAAAATATTTTATAATTATATAAAGTGTTAATATTATTTATATTATTAATAAACCGTTTTTGTATTTAGTAGTCAACCAGTTATAAATACTTTGCAAACACATCAATTTTTAATTGTTATATCAGTTGTGTAAATCATTTTGTAACGTTTAAAACTGCAACCATCCGAATCTTCAAATTTTCGCAACCGCTGCGTTTACAGCAGCTAGGCATTAATATATTTAAAATTTAAAATTCTGACATCAGTTGATAGTAGATAAATGTATTATTTTAGGCAATTTTGATAACAATAATCTATTTATGTAAAAGAGATATTTCCTCTCTTATCAACTTACCACATTAGTAAATAAGAAAACTAGAGAAAGGAAGCACACTCCCGAAGTCCCGATTTAAATTGCTACTTACACTGAGTAAGAAGTCAATGTGTGATATTTAAGAAATTTTGTAATATTTTATTTAGAGATCTAAAGCTATAAACAACGTCAAAATAGTTGTAGGTCGAAACCAATGTTCAATGGGTTTTGTCCAATACTAAACTGGTGATGCTGCTGTCGAGCAAAGGTGTCAAAATGAGTTATAATTCATGAGATGGTTTATGATCTCTATTTTTAGGTTCATTTAGTAAATGAATTTGTTGATCAAACTTAAACTAGATCACGAGTTATATGAACGAACTATAATGAACATGAACCAATTTATGAGTTTAGTAATTTTTATACTTACAGTTATATATATATATATATATACTTAAAATTACATTATATATATAATTGTAAGTATAAAATTGATTAAGATGATACTGAACTCGTCTTCTTCTTAAACACGTCTAATCTTTACTTTGTACCCAATCTTAGTTGTTTGGTTTTATGACCGACGACAATGATAATATATTTCCTATCTCAATTATTTATTTATATTTTGTAATTATTTTAACATTAAATATTTATAAATGCTTTTTTTTATTTTTATGATTTGGACAGATGAAGACTTTGAAGATGAATTGTCTCAAACTCTCACGAGGAATAAGAATTTTAGATCACTGTTTTAGCTTTATTTATTTTTTAAGTGTTGGTTTTATTTAATATTTAATATTAGTGTTTTGGATTTTTAGTATTTAAATTTTGAATAATATTATAGAAGTTATTTTATAATTATTATTTTTATATTAGATCGTGAGTTAGCTGATTTAACTCTTGATTAGATGATCTGAGTTCAAGTTTACATATTGAAGCTCATATTATAAATTAGCTTAGCTGAGGTAGCTCACGAAAGATCTGAGCTCACTATGAGATAAGCTGATTTGAGCGATGTAGCTCATTTTGACACCCCTACTGTTGAGTCGTATTCTGAATTTGAATGCAGACGTATGTGTTCGTGATCTAACCAGTTCAAAACTATAGACCAAAACACCAAAAAACGGATCAAAACTTTAAACAGAAAAGGGTTCAAAATTTACACACAAAAAGGTTCAAAACGAATAAAATTGTCAGGGAAAGACAACTTAGAACATCATTATCGCAAGCTCTTAGTGGGTTTCTTAGGTTAATTTTGATTTAAAACAAAATCAAAAACACATATTAACATAAGGGACATATCTTAATTAGGGGAAGCAAGGGACGGTTTTTGATGGACCCCTGTAGGCAAATGAGAGGAGATAGAAGAGAGGTCTTCTTTTTCTCGTTTGGTTCAGTTCTTTCTCTTTCTCTTGAAACGGCGATTCTCTCTCCGTGGCTCCTTGACGAAAGGCGATTCTCTCTCTCTCTCTCTCTGTGGTTCCTCGAAGAAACAACGACATACCTCTCTCTCTCGGTGGCTGTCGTCGAGGAAGGAAAACACTGATTTTCTCCCTCTCTGTGGGTCTCCTCGACAGCGACGGACCACTCTCTCTTTGTGGCTCTACTCGAATCGAAAGGTAAAGGTATTGTTGTGTTCTTCACTTATGCATGTCTTAGATTAGGCTTCTTCTTGTTCTGATTCTAAGTTTTATTTGTTTGTCAGTTCGATTGTGTCTCTCGATGGCTCTCCTCGACGGCGACAAATCTCCCTCTCCGTGGCTCTCCTCGAATCGCTCAGGTAAAGCTTATGTTTCATGTTCTTCAATCATGCATGTCTTAGATTGTGCTTCGATCAATTGTGATTTGTTTGTTGCAAGTTTATCAATTTTGATTTGGTTTCTGTCTGTTGATTCTTTTGGGTATTTAGGTGTAAAATATTTCCTCTTTGACACATTTTTGATTTGTTGTGTATGATTTTATCTCTAGATTGTTTATCTTGTGTCTTAAGATTGATGGATCAGTTTTGATTTGTCTCTAGTTTCTGTCTCTTGATTCTCTTTTGATTTATTCTGTCTTTCTGTTTTTAGATGGATGGACCAATCTGACATGAGCAAAGTTCACTGGACAAACTAGTACAATTTAATACAAGGTTAGTGTTACTCTTTGATCTGGTCTCAAATGATTTGATTTAGCTTCTGGTTTGAATGGAATTGAGGGTAATAAATGGTTTCTTTACTGTTAGGTTACAATTGTGTGTTGGTAATAAATAGAAGTGATGGTCTCTTTGATCTATTGAATTGAAAAAACATTGTTTAGTCTCGTTGATCTGTTGCGATTGATGTTGATTATGATTCAAGTTTGAAAATGAATTGAATTGTGGATAACAAATGATCTGGTTTGTGTTTGATTATGGTTGTGTGTTGTAGTAAATTGAAGTTATGGTTTGATAGAAAGTGTTAGATATATGTCAACTCGAGTTTGTTTGTTGTTTTGAGTTTTGAATGCATTTATCTTTCTCTTCCATCTATAAAATTGTTTTCTTCTCTTTTTTTTAATACATTTATCTTCTCTTCTTTAACTTCGGAAATGGATTTCAATCCATTTAAGCACAATTCAAACTTTGTTGAACTACTTAATAGTCAACAAAACATAGTCTTTGGTAACGTAGGAGATAGTGTTTCACTATCTTCATCGCAAGTTCCTTTCTTAGGCAATCAAGGTACTCAAGAGTCAAACTTCAATGAAGACACTCCTGCAGAGCGTCGAAAACGAAGGACGTGGATTCCTACGGATGATGTTATGCTCATCAACTCGTGACTAAACACCAGCAAAGATCCAGTTGTGGAGAATGAAAAAAGATCAAGCACATTCTGGAAAAAAAATGCAGCCTACTTTGCAGCAAGCAAGAAGGTTGCAGGCTGCGAGCAAAGTGAGATCAATCATTGTTAGCAGCGTTGGCACAAGATCAATGATCTTGTTTGCAAGTTCTGTGGAGCGTACGAAGCTGCACCTTGAGAGAAAATTAGTGGTCAAAATGAGAATAATGTTCTCAAACTGGCTCATCAAATCTTCTACAACAACCATAACAAGAAGTTCACACTAGAACATGCTTGGAAGGATATGCGCAATGACCAGAAGTGGTGTGACCTTTCTACGGCTAAAGATAATGGAAGCTCCAAAAAGAGGAAGTTTGAGGACGGTTCACAGTCAACTAGCTCTCAAGCAACTGACACTGACACTACTTTTGATGATGAAGGAACCAATCGTACCCCGGGTGTTACGAAAGCAAAAGCCCATGGTAAGAAGATGATGGGTGAGGGGAATGAGTTATCTGACTTTCAGAATATATGGAGCATCAAGAAGCATGATTTGGCTATGAAAGAAAAGCTTTCCAAGATGAAACTACTTGACAGTCTCATTGCAAAACCCGAACCGCTAGCTGATCATGAAGAAGCTCTGAAGAAGATGCTCATTAATGAGTTGATGTCTAATTAGTTTAAGTATAAGTCTCGGTCTAAGTTACAGTTTAAGCTCTTGAATGCATTTGTATTGTTCTTGTTATGTTTGTCTTGTTCTTGTTATGTTTGTCTTGTTATGTTAAAAATGTTTCATGTGCTTGCATTGTTCATGTTTTTGTTCTCGGTCTAAATCTCGGTTTCTTCTTGTTCTTGCTAATGAGTTGATCTCTCTTAATGAAGAAATAAATGCTTATGGTTTGTCTTTACTTTCAGGTCAAAATAGAGTGAAAGAGTGGAGCATTGAGAGTGGGAGCATCATGGATGAAGAAGATTGTGCATTCGCTTGTAATATTGTGTCACAGGCTTGTGTAGTCTATTGACTTGTGTAGTCTCATTCACGGGCTTGTGTACTCATGTGTATTCACTTTTGTATTCTTGTGTAGTCTAGTACTTGCGTATCAAGAAGCTTGTAATCTTACGTAGTCACGTACTTGTGTATTCACTTGTTTACTAGTCACTTGTGTACTCTCATTCTCTATATTAGGTTTGTATTCACAAAATATTTTGATCAAAAAAGTTCATGTTCTCTCTTGATCACCATACAAAACGATCAAAACAAAACGAGCAAAACAAAACAAAACAAAACAAGTTCATGTCAAAACGAGCAAAACATTTTGATCAAAATGACTTCATGTTCTATCCTTCTCACCAAACAAATCGAGCAAACACATTTTGATCAACACAAGTTCATGCTCTCTCTTTCTCACCAAACAAAACAAGTTCTTGTTCTCTCTTGATCACAAATTTTATTCACAAAACAATTAAAAAAACATTTTCTATACGGCATCATAACATTTTTGAGGGATCAATTGATGATACTTTTGATAAATATTTTGATCAACATTTTGATCAAGCATTCGAGATTTTTTCCATTAATTATGGCGATCAAGAAGAAGAAAGGAAAAAAAAAACGAGCTTATATCGAAAGAAATCGTGAAGAAGTTCATGTACGTTTATGGAATGATTATTTCAGTGAAACTCCAACGTATCCTGAAATTTTTTTGCAACGACGTTTTAGAATGAACAAGACATTGTTCATGCACATTGCTGATCGACTATCTAATTCTTTCGCCAAAATAAAGATGGTCTTGGAAGGCTCGTCTCACAACACTCCAAAAGTGTTCAACAACCATTTGTGTCTTGGCATATGGTAGTGCGGCTGATATGATCGACGAATACCTCCGGCTCGGTGAAACTACAACTCGGTCATGTTTGGAGAATTTTGTGGAAGGAATAATTTATTTGTTCGACGATGAGTACCTAAAAAGACTAACACCGACTGATCTTCGACATCTACTTGATATTGGAGAGCAACATGGATTTTCCGGGATGATAGGAAGCATTGATTGTATGTATTGGGAGTGGTTGTCTCACCGCTTGGAAATGACAATATTCTTGTGGTTCGGATAAACCAACAATGTTCTAGAGACAGTTGCTTCATATGGTCTCTGGATATGGCATGCGTTTTTTGGGCCTCTAGGTACCTTAAATGATATCAATGTTCTTGATCGCTCACCTGTTTTTTTATGACATAATAAAGGATCAAGCTCTGCAAGTCACTTACTCTATCAATGGATGAGAGTATAATTTGGCGTACTACCTCACTGATGGTATTTATCCGAAATGGACAACTTTTATCCAATTTATTCCAATACCACAAGGGCCGAAAGCAGTTTTATTTGCTCAACGTCAAGAAGCTTTCCGAAAAGATGTCGAGTATGCTTTTGGAGTCTTACAATCTCGCTTTGCCATTGTTAAAAATCTAGCATGTTTTGGGATAAACTCAAAATTGAGAAGATTATGAGAGCATTTATCATACTGCGTAATATGATAGTAGAAGATGAACGCGATGAATACACTCAATTTGATGTTTCAGAGTTCCAACAAGGATAAAACACCAGAAGTTCACATGTGGATCTTATGTATTCTACATATATCCCTACAAATATCCACTAATATGATGGATGTTCAAACTAGAATTCGTGATAGATAAATGCATCAACAATGAAAGATGAATTGGTTGAACATGTTAGCTTAAATTTGGACGTAATGAAAACAACAACTGAGCTCAAATACTTCTTTCAAATTATTATTGTTTATTTAACTAATCTTTGTTTTACGTTTTTTTATAAATCTATGTTTAAAATGTTATTTTTACAATGTTTTATTAATAAATAATTTTTATTTTTAATTAAATAATTTTTTTTAAGAAGCTCTAAATAAAATATTTCTATTGGAACTCAAAATTAAGATGTTTCTTAACAAAAGTTTTTAATTACATTTAATTACTAAAATACTTATTAAAAACTCTAAGAGCATCCCCATTGAAGTATTAATGGGGGGGGGGATTCACAAAATTCCCAAAAAAAAAATATAAAATGCCAATTTAAGTGAATCTGTATCAGAAAAGCTCTCTCATGTGAACCTGTATCATCACTGTAACGCGGGTCCCACGACATGTGGTGGTTCGCGATAGATCTATTTTTTTTTTTTTTAAATTAGAAAGAAAAAGAAAAAAATTTAATAATAAAAAAATTTAAATTTAAATCTCAAAAAGAGGTTCATTGATGTACATGATGTAAGTGAAGTTGTGGGACTTGAGCCAAAAAAAAAAAAAAAAAGTGGAGTTGTGGGATAATAATCATGCTCTTAATTAGCTAGTATGCGTGTAACTCATATCTCTTGTCTGAGGTAGGTAGTGAAATAACTTTCACGTGAGTTGCAGATGATACAAAAACAAAAACTTAATCATGATTTATAATTTTATATAAAGAAATTCCAAATTCATCTTTCTTTTTTTGTTTGTTTCTAAACTGTCCTAGGGTATTGAGAATACTGAAAAAAAATTCAATAACTGTTAATTTTATCAATATAAACTAATTTAATCTAGTCATAATCATAATCCTTTGTGTCATACGAGATTAGCGTTAAACAAATAGATCATCTTTCCTATTTATCCTAACAGAAGAAAACTAATAATCACTTTAAAATAAATAGTTATGATAACCTCAATCTAAATAATTTTGTAATAATCTGAAATACTTTTTTTTCTTAGGTTATTTAAAATTTTCAAAATCTGGGTAATACCTCCAGTCCCTATCTTTTACAACAACATAAAGATAAAGTAAAACACTTTATTTTGTATATAATCAAAACCCTACTCTGGAAAAATCCTTATTCCTATAAGCTTTACTCTCAATAAAGGCGCCTGACGAATCTCTGCTACCACACTGAAAGATCGCAACTCTTCAAACTCGAATCTAACCATGGAAGCTCTCTCTACTTCAGCATACATCTCTAATCTCCCAAAGGCAAAGCATCTCTTCAAATCTTCCCTGCCACTCGTAGCTTCATCCCAGTCTTCGTGTTGGCTGTGTAATTCGTCACCAAAGCGAATCCCCAAGCTGAGAATCAGAGATGGATCAAGTCACGGCCTTAGGATACAAGCTCTCTTACACAACGAGACACCAAGTGAAGGTGAAGACAATCTCGGCGAACGCAATGGGTTTGGCTTTTTTCCTGGGGACATCTTCTCTTTATCACAGGTACTCTTTTTTTTCTTGTCTTCTGATTTTTAGGTGTTTTGTCGTGGAAAGTTCAATACTTTATAACAGTTATAACAGTTCTTGTCCTCGGTATGCCTGTGTCTGTGGGATTCTTTGTACTGGGTACTCTTGTTCTCTTGTCTTGTGAATTCTTAGGTGTGTTATCATGTAAAGTTCAATACTTTATTACAATTCTTGTACTGGGTATGCCTTTGTCTGTGGGATTCTTTGTATTGAGTACTCTTGTTCTCTTGTCTTGTGAATTTTTAGGTGTATCATTATGTACAGTTCAATACTTCATTACAGTTCTTGTCCTGGGTATGCCTCTGTCTGTGGGATTCTTTGTATGGGGTACTCTTGTTCTCTTGTCTTGTGAATTCTTAGGTGTATTATCATGTAAAGTTCAATACTTTGTTACAGTTCTTGTCTTGGGTATGCATCTGTCTGTGGGTTTCTATCTATTGGTAAATATTATGCATAGTTTGTATTGAATCGAATGTTAGATTGGTGTAAAGATTGTTGCTTTGACATATAGGCTAATAGCCTCTTTTGTTGTTGTGTGAAGGAAAAGCTTGAGAGTGAGAGTTCTCATAGTGTAATAGATGTGGAGTCATCTCTGGCACTTCCTCAGGGTGCTGGGAACAGTGGGGGAAATCGAGGTGGGCTTTTTAGAACTCCCATATCTGGTGGAGTTCAGAATGCGACATCAGCTCATGCGTTACCTAGGCCTGCTTTGGCTGTAAGGAACTTGCTGGAGCAGGTAAAAAGATTCGTCCTTTGAGATTTGTTCTAGACTTCCTTTTTTTTTGCTTTGATGAGAAATATGATAAGTTCTTTATCTGTTTGGTTCTTGTTTTCTTTCTTAAACGATTCAAGGCTAGGTTTGCTCATCTATGCACAGTGATGTCTAAAATGCACCACCGTAGGGAAGGCTACCCATTTGGCTCTTTGGTGGATTTTGCACCTGATCGTATGGGGCGTAAGTCACACAATATCTCTCTCTTTCTTTGTATGCTGAGATGTTCTTTAGAATATTATTTTAATGACTTACTAGTGGACAATTGATTCACAAGTATGAAACTCCTCCCACTCTAAAAAGTGTATCTTGATTTGAGTCTTGTGGGAACGGATAGGAGTGAAATCAATTTATGGTTTTTTCTGTCTTTTTTTCTTCAAATCTCATTATAGTTGTTAGTGTACTAGTTTTTTCTGTGCGTCTGGATAGTATTGAAGGCAGTGCTGGGGAAATGTCTTGTTTTTGCTTGCTGGGAAAATAGATGCATATTTTCTTGAATGGCTTATGTTTTTTGGTTGCAGATCCAATCTTTTTATTTTCACCGTTGGCCATCCACACAAGAAATCTCTTGGCTGAACCTAGATGCAGTCTCGTTGTTCAGGTAATATTGGCTTATTATGTTTAAACTACAAAAGCAGAAAGGTTTTCTCTTTTGTTTTGTAACGGGGGTTTTGGCTAGCAGATACCTGGATGGAGTGGTTTATCAAATGCAAGAGTAACATTATTTGGTGATGTTTACCCATTATCAGAAAATGAACAGGTGGGTATCTAACAAATTGTTAATTGTTTGTTTCTTTAAGTATACATGAATCTCACCTGCTAAAAACATATGTATGTGCGATTAATGTATCCTAATATCACTGGTTGTGGCTTGGTAGGAGTGGGCTCATAGGCAATATATTGCAAAGCACCCGCATGGGCTTTCAGAGCAATGGGGAAACTTTCATTATTTTAGAATGCAGAACATAAGGTTTTTGTTTTTAACTCATGCTTCCTAATCTAGTTATCTACTCCATACTAAAAATGTGAATATTGGCAGTGATATATATTTCATTGGAGGGTTTGGCACGGTCGCATGGGTTGATGTCAAAGAGTATGAGGCTTTACAGCCAGATAAGATAGCCGTCGATGGTGGAGAGCAGAATCTCAAGGTGCTTTTTTCAGATCCAATAAACTTACCCCTGTCCTTTGGTAAATTGAAGTTGGCTCTTACTTTTCCACTTTTGTAACCTTGTGGTAGGAACTAAATGCCATCTTCTCAAAGCCACTTAGAGAGCTACTGTCTTCTGAATCAGAAGAGGTAGACGACGCTGCTCTGATTTCTATAGATAGCAAAGGGATAGATGTACGGGTTCGTCAGGGTGCTCAGGTAAATGAAAAGTGTTTTCTTGTTGATTTTCAAGACCTTCATGATCATACACAGTGCCTCTCAACTTTTTCTTTTCTGTGTGTTTTGGTGTTCGCAGTTCAACATACAAAGGCTGCCCTTTGAGGAAGGACATGGTGTTGAAACGCTGGAAGAAGCTAAAGCTGCACTGTGGAAGGTGATAGAGAAGGTGAAGCTAAACTATTTCCAGAAATGACCAAAGATCCTTGAAATTTGCAGAAAAGACAAACCGCCCCGAGATGGGGTCTTGAGAATGTTTTTTGGTTCCTCTTTTTTTTACTTAAGCTAAGGTTTTGTAGTTTCTCTATATGTATTTGCCCTTCTTTTTATAGAGTTACAAAGTGGGGATAAACATGACGATATTGAAATAACAGGTTGAAGTCCGAATTTAATAAAATGTTTGGGTGGTGTGTATTTCCATTCATGGATATGCATCGACTGCAACGTCGTGGAATGCAGTTGGTAATGGTAAGTCAATACACGCCAAGTCATGTACATGTACTTGTTGAAGGGAAGATTTACAGAGAGCATAGTAATCGTAATCGACTTGTTAGATGGAGCAACCACGTTGCCACCTATTTAGTAGACTGCTTCTTAGCAAGTCTCCCATCTTAAAGAAAACATCATACACATAGTTGGAGAGGATAAATACATTGAAGTGGATCATCATGGTTTATGGATAAGCTATTTATAATTTTGAGTTTCAAGTGTGTGTTTACTGTACAAAGGGTTTCTTTTGGTCCACCCATACGACATAAATTATGGTCTCTTGTCACGCAAGTAACTCTAGTTTCTTGAGATTCCAAATTATCTTGAAGTTGTGTTAGCTTTTAAAAGATCATGGGGATAGGAGCACAGTTCTTGAGGATTTGGTCGTGGAGAATGGATATATATTATGCCGGATCTGAGATTACCGGAGCTTGAAACATTTCTTTAAATTTGTTAACTCTTTTCATAATTTGAAGGTCTATACTATGTAAACAATCTAAAAAATTTTTGGGGACTAAATCCAATGTTTCATTAGCCTATGCCAGGACTCGATCCTGCTCTCAAGGACAATTAAAATCCATATCCAAGCAATGGATGGAACGCTTAATCAAATTTGGACAACTTGGGTTTGTTACAAAACCATAGCCTCTTAGAAGATGACGTAGGCGGCCTTGGATATTTCATCTCTGTTAGTATAGTAGTTTCTTTTTCACGGCAAATAATTTTTATTCATAATACCAAACATCAGGACATTTCTCTCGTTGGCCCGAGGTGAAGTATAGCTGCCGTCCCAATACCCAACCAGCGTAGTCTTCACACGGTATATCAACTTTCTAATCACACACCATTTCTGTAAAGCAAAAAAAAAAAAAAAAACACTCGACTACTTTTCACAATATAGCACGATAAAGAGGGTCTAAAGCATGCATGGACATACCATTGCATGCAGGTTAAACTGGACGATTCCGCCAGGGAGAACCATCTTGTTGGTTTCAGAATGCTTCTCTGTGGTGCCTCCAACAATGACAGTGGAGTTGTTAGCCACTTTCCAAGCAAGTTCAATATGTGAATCTGAACACTGCAGGTTCCAAACCACAACTGTCTGAGTGAGAGACGTCATGTGTACCGATCGACTTCTTCCTTGGAACTGGAATGGGGATCTTTGAGACGTAATTGATTTATTAGATGGAGCAATCACGTGCTCTTTGATGATGTAACCAATTCCACGTTCACCAAATAATCCCTAAAATTAGTGAATAAGATGCCAAGACACTGATTTGTATTATGAGTCGGCTGCTTCTTATCTTTAAGATACAAAATACACATATTTACTGAGAGCGTAGGTATAGAAACCATTGTCAGAAGTTTTTGGTTTGATAATCCTACTGGTTTCCCCTCTCAACATGGTGGGTTCCAAACAACTAGTCTTTCGGGTGCATAGCAATAAAACATCGCAGTGCCTAACTACCATACCGACTTCTTCCAAAGAAAAACTTGAAAGATGGTCACTGAGGCTGAACTTGTTAGAATTTTCCAACGTGTGCGTTAAACCGAAAACATAACTTAGCCCGGTTTAGCGATGGACACAAGTTAGATACAATCTGGAATTAGTGCTAGAGTCGGGGATGAAATCACAGATGAAAATCAACTACTTATCACCGTTCAAGTGTCTTTCTAGTTGATTCAACAAAGATTTTTCTCTCTAAAACATTTTCTCTTTCTCTAGATTTATTGTTATGAATAGATAATTCCATTGATCCATTTCTATTTGCAATGTCTCATATATATAGATAGCCAAGAGACACTATGTGAAGAGTTATCTATATTCAAGGAAAAGATATATATATTCACTAATGAAAAGACACCAATGTACAACCTTTGCAAAATGACAAACCGTGAAAAAACTCTCTCTGCCCCGAGTTTCGAGAGAAGTTATTAACCACTGTTTTCTTCCCCGCTTTTTGGTTTGACCTCGGGTTAACTCCCTGGTTTTTACCTGTTTTGGTACAACTAGCCCTGTCCCTTAGTACAAAATTTCAAAATCTTTCCCCTTTGAGAAGAACCCAAAGGTCCGACAGAAGCCTTGTAGCTTAGCTTCCCGGGTTCACTCCCCCGACCCGGGTCGGAGGGACCGCCGCCGCTAATATCTCATCGGAGGAGAGCCTTTCTTGACTGGGGTTCCGGTCACTTTACATCTCACAGCTTTTAGCTCACAATACTCGGCAAAATGGAGAAAAGACTAACGGCTGCGGAGAAGGGAAAAGGAGTTGATACGGGAGATTACGTACCCCCTCGAGCTGCTAGGGTTCGGATACAAGCACCTGACAACTCAAACCTGCTACAAAAGCACTCACTCACTCTAATAGGGAAAGTAACAAATCCCTCAGTGCAAAAAGTGTGGAACCTAATCCCTTTCTTCACTGACCACTGGAGAACTTCTACACCTCCGGTTGGAGCGGATCTGGGGCAAGGCTTGTTTAAATTTCAATTCAAAACAGAGGACCTCCTATCAGTTCTGGAAAAACGCCCCTACCATTATGCTAGATGGATGGTTATTCTGCAAAGATGGGAACCTACGCTATCACCAAACTTCCCATCTCTAATCCCGTTCTGGATAAGGGTCCAAGGAATCCCAGTCCACCTATGGACCGAGGAAACACTTCAGATTATCGGAGAAGACTTTGGAAGAGTGGAGACAGTTGAAATTTCTAACGTATCAGCCCGGATGCGGGTACATGTTAACGGGAGGCTTCCTCTAATAATGTCATCAGTAATAGAATTTTCAAGCGGAGAAGAAGTCCCAGTTAACCTTGTCTACGAGAGGTTGGAGAAACATTGCTCTATGTGTTTTCGTTTGGACCACGAGTTGAGAGATTGCCTCGAAGCAAAGGCACAGAAGAAAGCTAGAGAAGGCCTCACATGATCCTTTTTGGAAAAAGGAAGCCCCAGGACCAACCCTAAAATACTAGAGGACCCCCCCTCAAAACAGAAGGAACACTTCCGGTTCACAGCCACAAGGCGCAGAGAAGAGCCCCAGCATCATAATGCTCTAAAAACCTCAACCACTCGAAGCGTTGACAGTCACCAAGAATCGACTTACAGAGTAAGAGATAATCAAAGTCATGATTACAGATCTCGAGGAAGAAACCTCAATGAGAGGTACAACAGACATCGGAGAGATAATTCCACGTACCCGAGAGATAGACTTACCCCCTACTCAAGCAGAAGCGAACTCAGAAGTAACCCTCACAGGAACCAAGTAAGCTACAGAGAAGTGTCAAGGCACAAAGATAGAGACAGAAGAGAGGAAGCAACGTTCTCAAAAACTGATCACGCAAAGTCGGGAGGGGTTCCTCCGCGAGAAGAAGAAGTTTTATTCGAAGAAGGAGCAGGAGAGAAAGGAAAGGAAAATGAAGAAGCCACCCATGAGCCAGCTCTAAAAGAGGCTATGGAAGTAGCCCTGGGTGAAATCAGAGAAGCAATGATCCAATATTCGAACGTGCCTGACCCAACGGAAAGTGCTGCGAGAAAGGAAAGATTTCGACAAGCAGAGGAGCAAGGACAACTTGAGGAGCAAGCAGTCCTAATGGTACGTTCAGCCTTGACAAACAATTCCCCTTCAAGTCCGCCAGTGGCAGACTCAGTGAGAGATCGTATTCCAGCAAAACGGAGACTCTCTATCCCGTCTCCAGAGATAGCACAAAGAGAACGCCTCCCCGCTTCTCTCAGACTATCTACTGCATCTAATCCGGGTTCGGACCAGGAAAGACCACCTATCACCCTCAGGCTGGGACCATCTCATCTTGGCCCGTCGCCAGACTTAGAGGAGGAACCGGCAACTAGAGCCAGAAGGAAACCGGGACGACCTCCGGGTACCAGAAATCCTCAGTTTAGTCCAATGAAGGTCGTGGGATCAAGCTCAAGAAAACGAAAGGTCCCCAGCAAAAAAGCCCCGGTCTGTCGGCAGAAGCCTTTACCAAGAACAGGACAATCCTCAAAGATCCCAAAAGCTAGACACAGCCGAGCAACAGACCAGCCCTCTGAGGAAAGTGAGGCACAGACATCGGATAATCAATTGCTAAGGAGCTTTTTGCCGAAAAGGAAGAAAGCGATGGATTTTCCAAATCCATCAAATCAAGTTCCTTAGCTATTCTGAGCTGGAACTGTCAAGGGTTAGGGAATCCTCAGACAGTTCGCAGACTAAGGGAGATAAAGAAGCGGAATGACCCAGATATTATCTTTCTTATGGAAACAAAAAATCCCTCCGAGATGATTCTACAGAGATTAGAACATCTTGAGTACGACCACCATCTCTTAATTCCTCCAGTGGGTCATGGAGCAGGGGGACTAGCTTTACTCTGGAAGAAGCATGTCCGTCTGGAAGTTATTTCCTCTAATCTAAACTGTATCGAAACTTGTATCAATTTTGAAGGAAAAAAGTTTTTCTCCTCCTTTGTGTATGGGAATACTGACAGAAATCTTCGCAAAGAGCAATGGAATGAGCTACTAAACAATGCAGAGAACAGAGATGCTGCCTGGTTCTTAACCGGAGATTTTAATGATCTCCTCAATGCAGATGAAAAGCTCGGGGGACCAGCCAGAACAGAAGGATCCTTTGGCAATTTGCGAACCCTCTTTGCGGAAGGGGATCTCTTTGATCTGCGCCACTCGGGAGACCCTCTCTCGTGGAGAGGACAAAGAGGAACCCATTTTGTGAGATGTCGCTTAGACAGGGCAATGGCTAACAGCTCATGGGCAGAAAATTTCCCCACTGCGAGATGCCAATACTTGGCTTATGAAGCATCAGATCATAAACCGGTGCTATCGTTTTTTGAACCCGACAGAAAACGTAGACGAGGAACATTCAGGTACGATCGCAGACTCAAAGACAATGAGGAAGTCAAGAAGCTGATCTCAACGACCTGGAAAAGTGTGCCTGATTTATCCATCAAAGAAAGAACCAGCGAAGTACGAAGAGCTTTAATGGAATGGAGTAGAGCGCAAGGTTTAAACAGCAGGTTGAAAATAGAGGAGAAAAAGACAGCCCTAGATTCAGCACTCAGTAGCACGGCAAATGATGTAAGCCTAATCAACCGGATCAATGCGGAACTCGCAGAAGCTTATTCGGCGGAAGAAGCCTACTGGAAGCAGCGAAGCCGACTCCTTTGGCTCAGTATGGGAGATCGAAACACAGGATATTTCCACGCCACAGCAAAGAATAGACGAAGAGCTAACTGGTTCTCGGTCATGGAAAACGACACTGGCGAAATGGTCCACAAGGAAGAGGATATTGCTAAAGTCATAGTGAGCTATTTCAAAGGGATGTTCACATCTAGGGATGGCAGCCGTCTGGAAACAGTAAACTTAGCCCTTAAGCCGGTTATATCTGAAGATGTGAATACAAAGCTCATAGAAATTCCATCTGCTATGGAAATCCGAGAAGCACTTTTCTCCATTCACACCGACAAAGCACCAGGGCCGGATGGCTTCTCGGCGAGCTTCTACCAAACAAACTGGGATGAAATAGGGGACGAGATCGTGCAAGAAGTCAGAGGCTTCTTCACCTCGGGAAACCTTCCAGCAGGCATAAATGAGACAAATATTCGGTTGATACCAAAAATCAACAGCCCGCAAAGAGTATCGGACTACAGACCCATCGCTTTATGCAACGTGTACTACAAAATAGTTTCTAAAATTCTTACCAGAAGGTTGCAGCCGGTACTCGACTCAGTTATCTCAGGTAATCAATCGGCTTTTGTCCCTGGTAGAGCCATTTCCGATAACGTACTCATCACTCATGAAGTCCTTCATACCCTAAAGAACTCAAAGGCAAAGAAGCGGTGCTCCATGGCGGTGAAAACCGATATGAGCAAAGCCTACGATAGGTTAGAATGGGACTTCATTGGAGCTGTCTTGAATAGAATGGGGTTCCATTCGATATGGATAGGCTGGATAATGCAGTGTGTCTCTTCCGTTACATACTCTTTTCTCATTAACGGTTCACCTAGAGGAAGAGTTCGACCGAGTAGGGGGATCCGTCAAGGTGACCCACTCTCACCTTATCTATTCATCTTGTGTAGTGAGGTACTCTCGGGACTTTGTAACAGAGCTCAAGAAGATGGAACTTTAAAAGGCATTCGAGTTTCTCGAGACAGCCCTTACATCAACCATCTTCTTTTTGCGGATGACACTATGTTCTTCCTTAAAGCCGACAAAATGAGCAGAGAAGCTTTAAAAGGGATTCTGAAACTTTACGAAGAAGCTTCGGGGCAGCTAATAAACGCAGAGAAATCGTCTATAACTTTCTCTAGCAAGACCCCGGCTAACCTCAAACAAGCTGTCAAAGATGATATTCACATTCAACGTGAAGGGGGAACCGGAAAATATTTGGGACTACCGGAGCACTTCGGACGCCGGAAAAAGGACCTATTCGCAGGGATAGTGGACAGGATAAAACAAAAGGCAAACGGATGGTCCAACCGCTACCTATCTTCTGCAGGAAAACTAACCATGTTGAAAAGTGTTCTATCGCCTATCCCCTCCTACGCTATGACGTGTTTTAAGCTGCCTCAGTCCCTTATAAAAAGAATTCAGTCAGCTGTTACAAGGTACTGGTGGGACGACAGGAATGGAAAAAAGAAAATGGCGTGGGTAGCTTGGGACAAGCTAGCGCAACCAAAAGGAAAAGGTGGCTTGGGATTACGAGACTTCCAAAGTTTTAATGATGCCTTTCTAGGAAAGCTTGGTTGGCGAATCCTCAATAACCCACAAAGTCTTTTAAGCAGAGTGCTTCTTGGAAAATATAGCTCGGATGGATCTTTGATGAACTGTCAGAGGAAAATGAGTGCCTCACATGGATGGCAAGGCATCTTGATTGGCCGAGATCTAATCAAACAAAATTCAGGATGGCTGGTGGGAGATGGAAACCAAATCGAAATCTGGAACCATCCTTGGTTAAGTGTTGGTCATCCGGAACAGATCATGGGACCACCTACAGAAAGGAGCAAAGATCTCAAGGTATCTTACCTCCTCATTCAAGATACCGCAGAATGGGACATAGGAAAAATCAGAGAAATATGCCCGGAAGCGGAAAAACAAATCCTGAGGATCAAAGTAAGTAGGTATGGGGCTCCGGACAAGCTATGCTGGATGGGGACGAAGGATGGTAATTCCTCAACTAAGTCTGGTTACCATGCGGCCTTTGCAGCCAATAATGAGGCGGGGACCTTAGAAATGGCAGGAGATTGGAACCAAGAGGTCTGGAGACTTCATACGGCACCGAAGATCAAGATGTTACTCTGGAAAATGCTTCGAGGAGCCTTGCCGGTTGGAACAAGACTAGAGGCACGACATATACCGAGTGACACAAGATGTAAACGCTGTGGAGAACCAGAATCTATTCTTCATCTTTTCTTTCAATGTAACTTTGCCCGGAGAGTCTGGCAAGCAGCCCCTTTTGCGGGAGTGATTGATAATAGCAGAATGATAGATTTGCGAAGCTGTTGGAATCTAATGAAGACAAGACAGTGTCTGCCACCAGCAGGAATTTCAGAGGGTCACCTGGCACCGTGGATCATGTGGGAAATCTGGACAGCTAGAAACAAGGTAGTCTTCTCCAACATCATAGGAGAACCATGGGATTCCCTATCTCGAGCAATCTCCATGGCGAGAGAATGGCAAAATGCCCAAACCAAAACAGAGCAAAAACAAATAGTAAAGGGTCTGCAAACCATCCCCAAACTTGAGGCCCTACTGAGATCAGACGCAGCGTGGAGTGAAGTTTCTTCCCAAGCGGGTTTAGGCTGGATTATAGAACAAAATGGAGTTACCTTGAACTTTTCGAAGTTTGAACAGAATGTACCTTCTTCACTAATGGCGGAGAGCTTGGCGCTAAGGGAGGCGCTACAAAAATGCAAGGAGTTAGGAGTCAAGCAGCTAAACGTGGAGTCCGACTCCAAAAACCTGATTGAAAGCATCCTCAAAGATAACTCGATCCCGGAGCTGTATGGAACTGTCGCAGATATTTTATCTCTTGCTAGTTGCTTTGAATCTGTCTTTTTTAGATGGATCCCTAGAGGAGAAAACTTTGCTTCTGATTTATTAGCAAAGCAAGTACTTGCTGTTAATGGGGCTTTAATGCCCCCCACCTAACTTAAATTGAATGAGAAGTTGTGTTTCAAAAAAAAAAAAAAAAAGACACCAACAAAGAGACACATCTTTTAAATGAAAAATCACATATCTTCATATAGAGAATTATGAGAATAACTTCCCAAAGGTATGTTGCCAAATCGTGGGCACAAACCGACTATAAACTAATAGAACTGAGTTATTACCTTTTCAACGTTGTATTGAGTATTGAGTTGGGCAAGTGAGGTCCTCTTTTCTACTTTGCTAAGCTACGGTTTTGGAATTGGATGATGATTTCCTTTTCAGTGCTCTAATGGCTGTGTGAGATTGAGAGAGGCACTTCTTAGGGTTTCTCACGTACCCTCCTTTAAGACTCAATCAAATAGAGTCTGATTGGTTTAGACTAAAAAAAACTTACAAAGCCATGTATAGTCCTAATTCGCCTCTTTTGGCCAATACCTCATCTCTAAACAACTTCATTAATACTCCAAAAAGGTACACAAATAATTGTTTGAACGACATTTTTTTAGAATTATCAGCTCCATTTATGACCTACACTTCCCTTATGATATTAATGACCATCAAGACATTAAACAAGATTTAGTTTCATCTTTCCTTGCTCTGGTCTCTCAATAAACCTCCATTACCAAACAATGACTTGACTTCATGTTGAACCGGAACGAGGAAGTCTTGTTGGTAAATTTCCAGCGTCTGGTTACAAATTTCTATCAACTGACGTTTCGTTACATCGAACTCTAACCACCAATCTTTCTCCCCATCACATGGTAACTTCACATTAGTAATCTGCGAGCCGAGGTATATAGCAGCCGCAGCAATCTGACTCGCCCTAAACTGCAAACAAAGCGACGACCTCAAACCGTCATTAACGAAATTCCACGCAGCCTGAGACAACCTCCTAGCATCCATCTCGACCTTAACCGTTCTCCTAACCCAATCAAGAGCCGGTTCATAAGGGTGTTCGACCTCTAGATCAAACCCTAACGTAGAGAGCACAAACTTCTCACCGGTTAGCACAAGAGCCTTGAATCTCTCCCACTCCTCTGTTGACGGTTCCTTGCCATCTAAAACCATGTAAGCCTTGGCGATGACGTCACCCACCGGTCTAGGAGACCCTTCGGCTTTTCCAGCGATGAACATACATATGATGCTGATTGTTTTGGGGTCATTCTTGGCCAGAGATTGGCGAGTGAAGAATCTTTGACATAAGATGATCGATGTGGCTATGGACTTTTGATGATTGTTTAGTCTCCGGCCAAGCTCTTGGAGGAAAGTAGAGTAAGACCAACGTTGGAACGTCTCTTGCTTTAAGTCGATACCGTCTACTCTCGATGGTGACTTCACTTCTATCTCTTCTCTTGTATTATACCAACTGTTCTTATCTTCCATTGTTTTACCTCTTTGTTCTTTTTTTTTTTAACAATCCCGATATCGCCTGATTTATTATTATAGGGATTTGATGATTGATAACTGATCTTAACGAGAATTGAGGAGGATATAAATAACTATATTTTAGGAAACGAATTCAATTGATTTTTTTTCTAAAATTATATACCAAAATAATGGGAAGATTTTGGTCAAGTTTATAAGGTCAATTCTCGTTTTCCTTAAATGTTTTAACATTACCAAATAAAAATGTTCTTCCCTAATTTTGACTAAGAACAAATCGCCAAAAAATTAATCAAATCTGCATTTGAATTTATTTTATTTATTTTATTTTTTTCTATTCTTTTGATTTATTACTATTTTATTCTATTCTTTTGATTTATTATTATTTTTATTCTATTCTTTTGATCTATTACTATTTTGACCTATGATTGCAAAATAAGCGAACCAATCTTATATATTACTCCTTATGTTACAAAAAAATTCAAGTTTAAAAAAAAGTTTTTAAAAGATATATATTTTACATTTTAATGTACTTTTTATTAATTAATAATGATAAATTATAAATTTTTATAAAATTAATTATGTTTATTTCATTGCTATTGACTTAAAGTTATGGAAAATAATTAAACATAAAAAACAATACATTTATAACTCAAATCTATTATGTTTTATTAATCTGTATAAAAACTCCAAAATATGTATCTTTCTGAAACCGAGGAAGTATTAATGAATCTTGAATGATTTATCAAAATAAGTATTTGTAATTTAAGCTTTTTGAATCCTCCTTGGCTCCTTCTCAAAACATTATTAGGTTTTCCTTTTTCGACATCACATTTTCTATTTAGTAGTCTTCTTTATTGATTAGACATCATTATCGCTAAAAATTGTTCACGGTTTTTAAGCAAATTTTTTATTTATTTTTTTGTTTGGAAAAAAATTAAAAAGCGAAACAATCGCGAACTGCCACGTATCGGTAGAGCCCGCGAATAGTGCAAAAAACGTTCACAATCATTCTTAATTTATGACTTTTAAGATCGGTTTTTACAAGAAAAATGGAATCCACCACCTAAGAAATCCACTAAGAACTCCAGTTAATTATACCTTTACTATAATAGCTCTACAAATTATAATCATAATCAAACTACCACTGATTTTATTTTAAATAAAATAAATGGATATAATACATTTTTGTTCTTTGATAGAATAATAATTAACAGTTATACCATTCCACCTCGGAAAAATCTGTTTTTGCAAAATTGCCACAATACTTCAAAAAAGCCTGCTCTGAATAATCTTACGTTCGATGACGGTTGGCATTTTAAGAAATAAGTTTAGAGTGACAGATTTTTTTGTAACAGACTAAACTTCTTTTTTTCACTGAAAGATTTATTCATTCATAAACATAAGATGCATGATTAAATTCTAAGCTAGCGAGTCATACTAGCTCCAAGAAACAAAGCCAACTTCCTTTATTTGGATGTTTTCACATTGAGTGAATTACCCTAGCAGCTAGTTCTTTTTGGTGAGCAATCGAAGGTGGGTTCTATTAGAAAAAACACCTCATGGATAGATCAAGAAAATCACAAGATCAATACTAACGACTATATTGATAAGTTTTTTGGCTTCAAACTTAAAATCAATTGGCGATAAGTGGATTGACCTAAATTTCTTATATATTAGTCACGTCCCTTACATATATTTAATGTGACATTTTTTTTCAACGCCCTCCTTCGAGATAATGGCGGGTTTAGCTATTAATCTCGCAGAATCCATCATACCCCCTCTGAGCCAATGCTTTATTTTTCTAGTTATCTCGAAGGAACTGAGCTTTCTTTGTCCCATCGGTTAGTGGGTTGATCAGGCCACTATCCAGGACGGATTAATGGATCAGGGTGTGGATCCGCTCTGATACCATGATAAGTTTATTGGGTTTACAACTTAAAACCAATTGGCGATAAGTGGATTGGCCCAAATCCTTTATATATTAGTCATGTCCCTTACATATATCCAATGTGGAATCGTTTCTCCAACATATAATCTATTTTGTTCTTTATGTGCCTAGATGAAGTCTGATTATTTAAGGTGTTAGACTTACACGAATTAAAGCACTATAAAAATCTCATGGTAACTCATTGTATGGGACCCGACTCATGTACCAAACAAATTGGTCTTTGTGTTCTCAGTCAACAACAACTCAGTCTCAATCTCTACTTTTGGCCATTTTCCGCAACCAAGCTTGTAATCTCTTGATCATCATGTGACTATATATTTGGTGGATTCCAATCTTAGATCAGATTCAGTATCAGCTTGGACTCCACATCTCTGCAGTTTCCTTTCGCGGGCGAGATCATCAAGACCTTTGTTTCGTTGTCCCGAAGTGAAGTATAATATACTTCACTCATCTCAGTACCTAACCAGCGTTGTCTTCACATGGTATGGTGACTTACCAATCACATACCACATCTGCAAAGAAAAAAAAACCAGCTACTGTTTACACTCATTAACAAGCTAAACAGGGTCTTACGCATGCGGAGACGTGAGGATTTACCATTGTAATCAGGTTAAACTGTAAGATTTTGCCTGCAAGAACCACACTACAAAAAATATGTACATTTTAAGCGCAGAAAATATGCTATATTAGATGTTTGATAGAGAATTGATAAATACTATGTCATCGGCAACCATCATAGATATCCCCTACGATAGCACGACTTATTTTGTTACAAATTGATTACGATACATATTTTGTGTTATGTTAGGGCCTTCTACAATAGCAATCGTTTATTTTAATAATTGATGTTGATAAGTGCTATACTAAAGTTTGTTATAGCGTTGAAATATCTTATGATAGTTTAATTTCACTGAGAGTAACTGAAGTGTCGGTGGATATTGGACGAGTCTTTAAGATATAATTGTTCTCATACTCCATGTTTCTCTCTATTTTTCTTAGACATTTTTTTGTCTTCTTCAGAAATTCACTACAAAACTGGATACATCCCTTAGCTAGATAAGACTCAGCGATGCACCCCTCTGGTCTTGCAGGATTTCTCAGACGGTCTTTGAAGACTTTCATGTACCTGAAACAAATGTCAGTGTATATAGGTTAGCAAAAGAATGCTAAATTTGAAAGAGTCATATATACCGCACCTTTCAAATGGATACATCCATCTAAAGCGAACTGGTCCACCAAGCCGGGCTTCTCTTTCTAGATGCACAGTTAAATGGACCATGATATTAAAAAAAAAACTTGGAAAAAAAATATATTTCAAACAAGCGCAAAGTCTCAACAATCTCAGCTTCCATAACCAAAAGCTTCTCTTTGTCAATCACTCTCTGACAAAACAGATCTAAGAATGCGCATAACCTAAAAATTGGAAGCCTCAGTCCCTTAGGTATCAACCCTTAAGTGCAATCGACAGAAGTTGTTGTAGTAAAATATGATAGTCAGGTGATTTCAGACCTATGAATTTACAGTCATCTAATAAGACACCTCTTGATATGTTAGAACAATATCCATCAAGTCTTTTGAATTCAAATAGACGCATGAAAAAGATCTCATTCTCTGCCTTGGACAAAGACCACAGTACTGAAAGAAGATATGTTCGTTTATAGTGGATTTTAGGGTGCAAATCCTGCCTAATACCAAGCTCCTCAAGATCTTTATGAGCCGCAAGACCATCCTTTGATTTCCCACAGTGGAACAACGTTGACACTAAACTCGCAGCCACATTTATCTCCACGTACATTACATCTAAGTTGTGCCTCACCCGGAGTTCCTACTCATAACAGAATATCAAAGTTAAACAAAACACAGTGACAATAGAAAACCATTTAAGCAAATGAAATAAGCATCTTACCTCCCAGTAAGGTAGCTTGAAGAAGATTGACCTCTTCCTCCATCTAGATAATTAATCCTCATCTACTTGTACTTCTTCCTCTTCTTCTGATTCACTCGATAAACCCTTATTATCAGAGCCTAAGTCATCAGAACATTGAATCTTTTTTCTCGTACTTACAGATCGTTTGAAATTTCCAAAATGATTGTTGAAATTTCTCAGGTTTCGAGAAATGTCACGCCCAGTTACTTGCATATCGTTTGAAATTTCTAAAATCATTGTTGAAGTCTTGAGGACTGGATTTTGGATGATGATACATTGGTAGTGGAGCATTCTGTGGCTACAATCTTGCTCAATCATTGCATATCAGATGCATTTCGGTTTTCCTACTTAACGAGCAACATATCTAGAGTATCCGTAAATAGCAGCAAAATCTTCAAACCCGAGTGCCCACCGGCGACGCAACCTCCCTTGCATGTTCTTCAGGCAACAACTCTTTCACCGAGACATCCCGCAAGTTCACAGGCCGCTGTCTAGCTTCACTATACATGGTTCACTTAGCCCAAAGCCGTGATGTTGTGCTTGATTTTGTTTCACTGTTTTTTCAGCTATCACATGGCAGTAAAGTCTACACAACCTCTTCTCAATTGCTACCACTCTTAGCCAGGCCCGGCCCTGGCCCTGTGCTGGAGGTGCATTTGCACAGGGCCCATTGCATTTTTGGTTTTTTTCTAGCTAAGATAAGGGCCCAATTTAAAAAAAAATTGTATGAAAAAATGGGTCTTGAAATAATTTTGGCCTAGGGCCCGTTTTGTATCTGAGACGGGCCTGCTCTTAGCTACAATTATGGAGTTACTCAGCTGCTCTTGATGGCTACCAGCTTTCAACATAGTTCCATTGAGAATGTGGGACGCTCTCATCCTCCAATGTTACTATCAGCTACATTCACTTTAATAGAAGTAAAGGAGCATCCCTCATCATCTGTGTTGGTGTCCACCAAGTTTCTTTAAACCTGTTGTTACTTCATCTTCAGTTCATATTCCAACTTTAGTATATTCTTAGGAACGTTAGGTTTTGAATTTTAAGTGAAGCATCTCTATGGGGTTTTTCACCCTTTTAATATCTCTATTACTTGTTTTGTTGTAGCTTTCGTTTGTTGTCTAACCGTCTAATTTACTTATGATTGTAATCGTTTATACTCGTTTGACATTTAGTTTAATATAAGCTTTCATGACCAAAAAAAAGTTTTTGACTACAGATTGATACTTGCTATATAGATTTCAAGTTGGTGTTCTAGAATTAAAAAGAAATACATGACAAGTGTAAGATGGAACTGAATTAAAAAAAAATGATGAAACTGAAAATTTACGTAAATTTTGTACTTTTTTATTAAAACCAACACGTAATGACCAAAGTCATACAGTTCAACAAGGCATTACAGAGCGAGTGAAATATAAAAGAACCAGAAACAATTGAAATCATTCGTCTCAAATAGCTTAAGAGGTACAATAAAATACATTTAGCCGCTTCCAGTTGTAATAGGCATGGGCATTCAGTTTTTTTGAGTCAGGTTTGGACTGATTCTTTTCAGATCCGGATCTTATACATTTGAATCCAACTAGGTACTTAAATTTTTTTGGCTCGGACTGGTTCGGTTCCTGTCAAATCCGGGTCGGTTCCTGTCAAATCCGGGTCGGTTCCTCTTTGATAATTAAAATACCTGTAAAATATTCGTAAATTAAGATTTGTATTAGATTCGGGTATTTAAGATCTGAAAAGACATCAAATACCCAAACTCCATCAAATTTAACCCAAATGTATTATATTTATCTAAAATTTTACAAAAAAATAAAAATAAATTATTAATAACTAAAATAAAATATTTTAAAACTTTAAATTTTACATTTAAGGCTTCATATTACTTGAAAATGTTACAAAAAATTATAATAAATAATGTTTACACAAAAACATTTCAATTAAATCATGACTAAAATATAGAAAATAGAACATAAAAATCATAGTTTTGGATATTCATGTTTTTAAATCGAGTATGAATCGGTACTTATATGGTTGGGTCTATTCGGTTAGTTCTTTTCAGTTATAGTTCTTTCGGGTTAGAATTTTTTGATCCAACTAGGTACCCGTAAATTTTTGGTTGGATTTCGGGTCGGTTGCGAAACAGATTTTCGGGTCAGCGTAAATTGCCCAGGCCTTAGTCCGTGATCTTCTCGACCGCGACCCATGGACTACTAGTGCTTCTCTCTAAAGAGCTAGCTGGATCTTCATCTTCTTGCCCTTCCAAATAAATCAGGGAGGATTTGTTTAAAACCTAAATTGGATCAACTATTTCATGTATTTCCCTTTGGACGTAAGTTTGGAGCGATCGAAGTATGAAAGAGTGGCAATGCTCAAACAGAAACCATAGTCTGAGAATCAATAGCTTCATAAATACAAATAAATGCCGGAAAAACATACATGTTCTCAAGTTATGTAATAGCAGCTGAGGTGATTAGGTCATCCACATTAGCAATGATAAAAGGTTCAACCACACTTGATTCCTTACTTACATCAAGTTGGCTAATAGGTGAATTGTTGGTCACCTCCGTTGCTGTAGATGGATGGCCTAACTTGGATTTTTCAAACACTAAAGAAACTGATAATGGGATCACATCGACTAGTGTAGTAGAAGATACAGCCGGTTCCGCAGTATATGAGGCGCATATTGAGTTGTAACTTTTGAGAAAGGGACCTTTTATGTGCATGAGGGAGAAATATCCTCTACAAAAGTGGATCATGGTACTAAGACAGAATATAAATGAGAAACATCACCGCTTGAAGGTGCAAGAGTTAAACAGACTTCAATGAATTAGCTGAATTAGAGGAACCAGTAACAAGAGGATCAACTATACTAGGGTTAGTCTGCATTGCAACATTATCGGATACAAGAATCAAATGTATAGGCAGTTTGTTTTTGGGACAAGAAGATGCACGATGACCTATGATATTACACAAGGGAAACTTCGGAGGCAGTCGGAGATAAGTAACATCAACTAAAAGTAGATGACCTTCATCAAATTCTAACTCTATTTGGTTAAGCACATGCTTAGACAAATCCATCTTAATTTTGACTTTGGCAGATTAAATACCATTCAAACTATTAATTGCTTTAAAAGGACCTAGAGCTCCAGCAATATGATTCAAACCATCATCAGAAGTTAGGTCGAAAGGTACCTTATGAAGACGAACCCAAACTGGAATGGCTTCTAAACTTGGACGCTGAAAGGAGAATTGGTGAGACCATTTTTGGACAATAAAAGCAGCACCATTAGTATGCCAAAGGCTGGCTTCAAGAATCATTTGCCTCATTTATTCAGAGGAAACATTCGCTAGGATAACTCCTGAAGAAAGAGTATAAACCTCAAGCATTGGTGTTTTGTCGAAGAAAGACAGAGCAACAAACTTCTGATGGCCGGCTGCTCTCTTTGATTACAGAAGTACGAATACGGACTCGGAGAATGCCGTTTTCGTTCAACATTTAGGTAACTTGTCTTTTAAGCACGCTAGAGTATACAAATATTGTCTCATAAAAAGGCAGATATAGCAATTGTTTGTGTAAAATGTTGAACTTGGCTCAAATATTTTTGAACTTAAAAAGAGTATTGCCATTTTTGCATTACGCAAGGGAAATAGATCATAGATTGTTCGCCTCTCTCATGTATTCAAATCAGTTTAGTACTCACATATATGCAACTACCCTGCGTTTGATATTTAATACTTTTTCATGGTGGCTTTTTCTTGGCCTCTACGGACCTAAAAATCTACAATAATGACTTTGTTACTGTAACAATCCATCTCGTGAGATCAAGGCTGGCCCTGCAGAACACTGATCCCAACTTTTATTGTAACAATCTGCTCCGTGAGCTCCAGGATGGCTCTGCACAACACCGATCCTAACCCCTCACATGTGAAAGGTTAGGATCGATACTTTGGTACTTTGCAGAGCCAGCTTGGAACCCACAGGACGGATTGTTACTTGTTTTATAAAGAGGATGAGGAAAAGGTTCTCTACTTGGAGTTTGCTACTGGTGAAAGTAGAGATGCTTGAAGAGTATCCTACTTGGATTTTGCTACTGTTATGTTTGTGTCTTCTAGTTCTATGTTATCCTACTTGGAGTTTGCTACTTTATGTTTGATATTATGTTTGTGAGACTTAACTTATTATATGAGAATCATCTTTTGATTTTAAGAATTGTCTTGTTTGGTGTAATGGTTCTAACACTTCAGGTTTGGTAATGGTTCTGAATTTTCAGGTTTGGTAATGGTTCTGAATTTTCAGGTTTGGTGAAGTGATACAATTTGGTGAAGTAGAGCTGTGATTGTTTGGTGTACGACGAGATGGACAGTAATAAAAGTTTATCACTGTTATCTTTTTCATGATTTCATCTCCTCTTCTCTTTGTAGTAATCTAAATAGCAAAGTGTTCGTTATGGCGATTTGACTTAGTCATTTTGCAGGACATTAAGACTCTTACTTGTAATTTTGCAGGAAATATTGAGACTTTTAGTTGAGGATGATGAGCTGGAATTGTTATTTGATGAGAATCAGCACATGTTCACTCTTATAAAGGAAATTTTTGGAGTGACAGAAGCTGCTACTGATAGACAATTGATCAGGACAAACCGAGGTGTAGGTTGGCGACGTGTTCAGCATTTTATGTTCGACTCTGAGGTACAATGCTATGATATTATATGCATGAACCATGAAATATTTAAGATTTTATGTAAGATACTATCAGAAAAGTATGGGTTAGTGGAGTCTTTTAACATTTACGTTGAGGAGAGTGTTGCAATGTTCGTAGAGATGGTTGGACAAGATTTAATTGTAGGGGTTATAGCAGAGCGTTATCAACATTCACTTGAAACCGTGAAAAGGAAGCTTGATGAGGTTTTGAGTTATGTTTTGAAACTTGCAGCAGACATTGTGAAGCTGACAAGGAATGAGTTCGCAGTTGCTAGTCATTTTCTAGTTGATAATCCAGTGTATTGGCCTTACTTTAAGAACTGCATAGATGCTTTAGATGGCACTCATATTTGTGTTCGTCCACCATCTGGGAATGTTGATTCATTTAGAGGTAGAAAGGCTGAAGAAACCATAAATGTATTAGCCATATGTAACTTCAACATGAGATTCATATACGTTTATGTTGGGGTTCCAGGGAGAGAACATGACACAAAGGTGCTAACATAATGTGCTACTGCAGAAGCGTCTTTTCCTCACCCTCCAACTGAAAAGTATTACTTGGTCGACTCAGGTTACCCAACCAAAGATGGTTACTTAGGTCCTCATCACAGAACTAGATACCATATAGATCAGTTCAATATAGGAGGTCCACCTTCAAACAGTGGAGAATTATTTAACCGCAAGCATTCTGGTTTGAGATCAATAATAGAAAGGAATTTTGGTGTATGGAAAGATAAATGGAGGATTCTAGATAGAAAACACTCAAAGTATGAGCTGAAGAAATGGGTTAAGATTGTTACGGCGACAATGGCCCTCGAGATTCACAGCATGGAGATAACGACTTCTCATATTGGGAAGGAGTGGAAGCTTATGAACAACATAGTGATGATCATGAACAAGAGCATGTTCCATACATACCAGAAAGTGATAGAGTGATGGAGAGTAAACATGACTCTATTACTTTAGAGATGGCAAGAGAAACTAGACTTCCATATTAGCATCATACATGTATGATTTTTTTATGCTTCCTTCGATTTTATGGATTTTACTTCATTGTTTCTGATCATTTTATGGTTTCTAGCGTGCTTGCCTACCCATTGGTTATGCTTATAGTGGTCATGGTATGCCTATATGATCATCTTTGTGTATAACAAGTCCTTTTTGCATCTTGTACCGCTCAACTAGTGAATTTTCTCATTGCTTTTCTCGAATACAGTTTTTCACTGCTTTTCTCGAATACAGGTATCTTTAAAAGTGTTAAAGAAGTCAGAAAAGTTGCAGGTAATCCTTCTTTCAGTACAATAGATAAATGTGCTTAAGTTATTCAGTCTGCATTGAACCAGGGTTTTTAAACGTGTGAAATGCTTGACACTCTGGATTCGTAGGTGAATATTCATGCACATCAAAACTTCATGAATTTGCATGAATCAAATACTTACTGCTAATAAAAGCTATGTGATCTACAATATTGTGATAACTTAGAATTGATTATGGTTGTTTTTGATACAAAGATGATATCTGTTTTAGTTTCGTATCATGATTCCAATGCTTTGAAACAACCAGTTATTACTTTATGATAGCTCTTGAAAATTAGAATCAGAGAATGATGATTCTTAACAGTGTCTCGGAGTTTAGTTGTTGAGTTCTTGATCGTTAGTTTTATTAAAACTCGAACCATTCATTTGTTATTTGGGTTCTCATCTCTTTGTTATCTGGCATGTTTTCAGAATTTGAAGAATGAAGAATGTGAAGATTAGGATGATTATTTGTTGGAGATGCCTTTGTTACTGATGCTTTTGAAACTTTGTTATGTGGGTTCTCATCTTTTAGATTCAAATATTTGAAACTATATATCACATTTTGTATTTTGTAATGTGAGTTCTCATCTTTTAAAATTGAATATTTTAAAACGTATAATATACAAAAGAAAGTTTCAAGACCAGTCGCATATCTCCTTTGCCTCCAATTCTAGCGGCTACGTTCGCTTTTGTTCTTTAGGTTCCTATATGAAGTCTGATTATATAGTTTTTTTTTATACATTTACTTTAGTGGTCGTTAATCTTAGACGTACACGAATTAGAACACTATAAAGAGCTCATAGCATGGGACCCGAATCTCTTACCAAACAAATAAACTTTTAGTTCTTCCCTTCAAAGCATTTTGTCTGTCTTCTTCTTGATCATTCCAGCCTCGTGTGGAATCACTTGACTGTATGATTAGAGTTAGATTTTTTATGGAATCAAGCAGTCTCATTATTGGTTGATTGTGGATTCATTCAACAAAAATCCATATCCATTTCTACTTTTAGCCATCTTCCGCAACCAAGCTTGTAAACTCTTGATCATCATGTGACTTTAAGTGTGGTGGATTTCAATCTTACATCAGATTCAGTATCAGCTTGGTTCTCCAATTCTCTGCAGTTTCCTTACGCGCACGGGATCATCACGATCCTTTTTTTTTTGGTTGTCACGAGGTGAAGTATAACTGCCTATCTCAGTACCCAACCAGCGTTGTCTTGGTAACTTACCAATCACATACCAATTCATCAAAGCAAAAAAAAACAAATTAACTCTACTACTGTTTACACTTATTAACAGGGGAGGACATAGACCAAATTATACTTGGAGTCAAACTATAAATAAATTTGTCTATTTTCAAAAATAAACTCACAAAGGAGACATTGACCATAATCAAACCCGGGTTTGCGAGGTCATTGGTTGGCTTTCAAAACCAACTGAGGGTGTAACTACTTCCTAAACAAGCCTACAAAATTCGTTTTTAACATTTTACTGGTGTCAACTGACCCCACAACTATGCACGTGGGTCCGCCCCTGCTTATTAACAGGCTAAACAGAGTCTTAAGCATGCATGGAGATTTGCCATTATATTCAGGTTAAACAATAAGATTTCGCCTGCGAGAACCACCTTCTTGGTTTCAGGATGCTTATCTACGGTGCTTCCAATAATGACAATGGAATTGGTAGCCACTTTCCAAGCAAATCAATATGTGAATAACACGGGTTCCAAATCACAACTGTCTCAGTGAGAAACGTCATGTATATTGACTCTTTCTTTGGCATTCGAATGATTATCTTTGAGGCCTAATGGACCTGTTACCTTAATAGATGGAGTTATTTCTCTTCTCTGCAGTCTCATATTCACTAAATAAACCCCAATGTTTTGAAAACCGGATCAAACCGGTCGGTCAAACTGGTTCGACTATGACTTGTTAAAAAAATCGAATTCAGTTTGGTTTAAAACTAGGATATGAGAAAAAACGGTAAAACCGACAAAAATTTAGTAAAACCGGTTACCCGGATCAACTTCAAAACCCGGTTCAAAAAACGGTAAAACCGACAAAAATTTAGTAAAACCGGTTACCCGGATCAACATATAATTAATGTGTTTTTAATTGATATTAAAAGTTAATATTTCATAATAAATAACTGTCTATCACTATTATATTGGTTATATATTTAATTCTATTTTTTAAGAAAGAATGTAAAAAATATCTTTTTGCTTTTCATATACTATTTTTATTGTCTTATTCATAAATTTTGGGGCTTTAGTTATAAGAATAAAATAAATACATAAACTTGGATGGTTAATCATTTTGTTTTTATCAATTTCAATTTATATATTATTCACTTGTTTACTGTATATATTGATAGATTTATACTTATTGTTTATTTTGCTAGTTAATAAAAAGAAAACAAAGAACATATTATATGTAAAATTTATTTTTAGGTTTATAGAGAGTAAATTTATGGTTTGATGAAAAAAAACAAGTAAATTTATGGTTTAGCATCCATAAAAACTGAAGACATAGCCTTGAGAGATAGATCAGAGCTGTGCAAGCCAGGATCCTTGTATAACATAACCCGCTTGCCTTGATGGACAAAAGAAAACTCATGTACTTCCTAATCTATTGCACACTTTCCCAATGTTTCTAGCCACTGTACCCCCAATATCACATCCACCAATCCCAACTCCAAAGCAATAAAGTCTGCACAAACTCAGACTCTTGTAACTGCAACATTACTGCACGACACACTCCCAAAACTCTCACCGTCACACCATTTCCCAACAACACTTCCAACTTCCTATCCACCGACACCTTCGTATGTAACCTGCTCACCACCTCTGGAGATACGAAATTACGTGATGCATCACTATCAATCATCACAACAACATCTCTCTGATTAATTCGTCCCTGCAATTTGGTCATTTTAGGTGACTCAATCCCCACAAAGAATTAAAGGAGAGGGTTATGAGCTGTTGATCACCCACCTGGTGACTGTCGAGTAAGTCATAATCATGTTGTTCCAACACATCCATCTCACATCCATATATGACTGTCAAGACTCGTACTTCTTTATTGGGAGAATCATGAGCTCGTGACCACGGAGCTTTGCAAGGAAAACACAACTTATCTCTTCTCATGGCATCTAACTCGGCACCAGAATATCTCTGTCGTGCTCTCCGCAATGCTCTTTGTGGAGGAACGTTCAACCTTTCATTTCCTCTTCCATTAAGAACAGCTCCTTGTTGTCTCCAGACATTCTGCCTTCGAGTACTCGTACGATCATCCACCAACTTTACATCACTCACCACATTAAAAAATGCACTGGTCTCCATTTTCAATACTTCAGCGATAAAGTTGGACAACCCCTGAAGATCCTTCATTCTTATGACCTCCTTTATCTCCAAGGACAAGCCATTATAAAAAATGGTGATCCTCCAAACTAGGTACCTGAGCAGATAATTCCTAAAATTCAAAGACATATTCAGCAACCGTCCATGTCTGCTTGATAGCAAACAATCGAGTAGCTGGTTCGTCATCAATGGATTCATAGAAATGAACCAACACTCGGCATAAGAAATCTCCCCAGCTCTGTAAACCCCCACGCCGCATTATCCACGCATACCACTTCTTTAAGGCACCTTGAAAACACAATGGAACTAGATCCAACTTCGCTTCATCATTATACTTCCCCAAAGAATAAAAATACTCTATCTCCCCAATCCAATCTGAAACCTTAGATCCGTCACACATAGGCATATCGATCTTCTTCAACATACTATCACGATTCCCCAAATTCAAATCATCGGTTTGATAACCTAGCGGAGCGCTCCGCTTTTGTTCCAGAATAGGGTGATTTACCTGCGATGTCGCATTCGAATAGTCAGAATGATGATTGTCCTCTTATATCGACATCTTCCCCACCAATATCAGCACCGCATGCACCGACGACGCTAGATTAGTCATCGCCGCTTCAATCGAATTCATCTTCCCTTTTAACTTCGCCACCGTTGAGTTTGTAGCCTCCTGCTCCTTGTTCAATCGTACGAAAGCTCCTATGAGAAACTCAACTTCGTCCTTTCAACTTCGAATCCGCCAGCGCGGACTCCGCCACATAGCTCGACTGTACCGGAGAATCACTCGTCGACATCTGAATCGTCGAATCCAAACTTTTCACCGCGCCAATGATAGAGTCTACTGAACCTTGTAAACGAATGTAAATGATAATAGAATAAGCTTGGTATGTACAATTCGAATCACTATCTCATGACGATAGTAAAAAGAATCTTCGATCTCATAGTGATCGTGAAGAGAGACTCATAGTGTCACTCACTTACAACAAACAAGCATAAAACCCCCAAATAGAAATGTAATCTGCTTTATATACAACCACTGGTCATTTATTTGAATAACTGCAAACCCTCCTTCTGAAAGAAAGACTTTCGCTTCAACTCATAAACTTCACACTTCCAACTCCTTCGCCTTCACACTCTTCATGGTCTTCCTGTAGTAAGTATTATGGTATCTATTAGGGGATTTAATCTCTCCAAATTCAGCTGAAATTTGGGCTTGTGGGCCTGTGATGCTATAAGTAGCGTATGCTTTAGTAAATGGTCTTTGTTAGGAAACATATTTTTGCTACATGACTTTTTGTACAGCAATATGTAAAAAAAAAAAAAAAAAAAAAAAAATCTTTTTTGCTAAATGGCAATATGTAAGTGGTATTTGATATTTGCAAATTGACATTTTCTATCTAAGTTTATATTTTTAGTTTACATACAATATACACAAAAAAATAGATAGATAGAAAGATAGATATCAATTGTTTTTTTGGAGTGGGATGAGTTAGGCTCAAAGAATATAACTTTTAGCAAAGAATGTTGAGACTTTGCATTACAAAAGGGAGATTGATTGTTTGTGTATCTCATGGATTCATTATGAGTTTGGTTGTCCACATCTCTGCAGTTACCTACAGGGTGTGGGGTCATCAGGGCCTTTGTCTAGTTGTCCTGAGGTGACCAGCGTTGTCCCAACACCCAACCAGCGTTGTCTTCACTACACGGTACGGCAACCATCCAATCACGTACCATCTGCAGAGAAACAAAGTACCCAGCTCCTTGTTTACACTTATTAACAGGTTAGAGAGTGTCTTAAGCATGCAAAGGACATGGGCCTTTAACCATTGTATTCACATCTCCACTCTTTTTCCAATGCTTTCCTGTCTTTCACATCGATTCTCTTTGCTTCCACCCATCACATGAAGTCTACCTCTCCATAGTTGAGTAGCTGGAGCATACTTGAATGTAAAATAGACCGTTTCACTCAGTTTCTCTCAGACATCCAACATGCTGATAACACAGAACATCCAATCTTGGGCAGAAAAATGATATCCAAACTGAATCTAGCTAGGAACTGGGAAGAAATGAAGTCACTCCAGTATCATTGTCAAGCCCAAATGTTTTAGCTTTAGACCATACTGACTAGTGACAATGTAGATATACCGCCCATCTGTTACCATCCCTAAATGAGAATGTGACATCTCTTTAGGGCATATTGAATCTTCCTCCCCCATGTATTATCTACGAAGTTGTATGCATCAACATGCAAATGCACCTAAACATTTATACACAGACAGAAAGAGCAAACTCATCACTGGTGCAAAACCACCAGATGCTACTAATCAAATATCAACACATCATTGACTCTTACGACATTAATGTTGCCATATCCAGCAAAGACATAAGATTCCTATTCTGAATCGCAGCTCCATCAAGACAAGGCACACGTGCAGCTGAGTAACAGCCAAATCTTATTGGTTTGGAATGCGTTGTCAGTCACATGTTCACTCTTTAATCTAATTCCAAACAGGAGTTCATAAGGCTGTGGTTTAAAGAGAATTGCCATCCATATGAGGACGAGGTAATGCTTAGATCTTCAGAATATAAATTCCAGCATTATATCAGAAAATCTTCTTAATGTATTGCATGTGTCAGGTCCTTCCCTCTGCTCCAGCAGAACTCGTAACTGAATTTAGCTTGGCGGTATGTATTCTGATCTGGTATGTTTAAAACATTGAACGTGTATACCCTGTAGACTATATATGTTAAATTTATAAACAGGAAACAATACATGACCGAATCTCAACAAAAACAAGCCAAGCATTCATATCTCTCCGTTGACACTAATATTTGATATAACCTGAAGCCAAGGAGGGGAGGGCATAAATCTGTTTCTTGTTGCATTTCTATGTCATTATTGTAACTCTAACATCTTTCAACCAAGAATAAAACCAATTGATCGGGTGAGAAGAGCTCAAGACCGGATCTGAGCATAGCCGGGTGAAACACTGACTTCGGTCCTTAAATTTTTTTGAAGTTTTTTACATAGGAATAAATCCCCAAATAACGGGGAAATTTTTTTTATAAAATTTCTTAAAAAATGTTTCGAGTCCCTGAAGTTTCAGATTCAACCCTGAAAAAAACCCTCCAAATAATCGTTTGCTCTATTTATTGACTTGGCTAACTAGAATATAGAGATGTTTTGGAGAAGAAAGGATAGACTCAGACATATAAAATCGAGACAAAGATTTTCATTGGTAAGTAACCTTGTCCAGATATTGTCTCGTCAAAAGATAGATATAGCAATTGTTTCTGTAAAAGGATGAAATTGGGCTCAAATAATTTGAACTTAACAAAGAACGTTGCCACTTTACATCATAGAATGTTCTGCTCTTACATGTATTTAAATCAGTGTAGTTGTCCATATCTATTCAATTACCCTTCGTATGAGTGATATATGACACTTTGTCATGCTGGCTTGTTCCTGGCCTCTAGGGACCTAAAAATGGTCTTGTTACTTTTGTGTTTCTTCGTAAAACAGGTTTTATATACACTTACAAAAGTAACAAAAAGCAACATATAACACCTAAACATGAAATGAATTCAGTTTCATGGCCAAAAGAAGGATATGTGTTGAAGCTTGAACTTGCTATAGAACTTTTGCTTTTTAATTTACATTATATATTACACAAAATGACCAAGCTATCATCTTCAGTTTTGAGAATCCATGCTCAAGGAGTCCAAGTTTTAAGATCATTCAAGATCTACCACAAACGCAAGTGTTCTCATTGGTATTGTTGATTTTTTTAAGACATGCTTATTTTATAAGAGATAACCTAAAACATTGTTCCAATCGCAGTGAATTGGAATTGTATACGAACTAAAACATTATAGAGTAGCGAGACTTACATTTTAATTTATCAAATATCTTTAAAACTTTGTGATTGGGGCTTTCCATGTGCCTAGCCCCAAAGAACCCTGTTGGATTTGAACCAAAGCTGGTTCACATCTGACAGGAAGTGAGCTTTTAGATCCTACATCAAGAAGGTCCACTTTTATGTATTTATCCTCTCCCACAATGTGTAAGAAGTTACTAGAGTTCTTATCTTTAATGGGATGCACTATAACTTTATTCTCCCGGTCGGCCAAGAAACTCGCTTTACCAAGCATAATGAACTGGTAGTCATGGGTTTGTTTCACTGTTAAGAGTTTACTCCATGACAAGTCTCCGGTACTTTCAATCTTAGTTGCCATCCATACATCTATATCGTCTAGTATCTCGGCACTTGAAGTTAATAGACAAAGTTTTTGCTCTTCTCTAGTCACTGATAAAGTAAAACCATTATAAGAAAGGGTATCACCCGGAAGAGACACAAGTCCAAACCTCTCTGTGGAAAAATCAAAACATCTTAAGGTATTCACCTCCCTTGGAAACTCTTGATTAGTATCACGATAAAGCCAGTAAGTATTTCCATCAACATACGTGCCACATCGCCAGAAAAATGGAATGAACCCGTCTCTAATCTCACCAACAACCCTCCACGAGTTAGATGTAAAGTCATATATTTCGAATTGAACAAGGCATGGTGACATCCAACCACCTCTATGATGTTTAACCCTCAAGATTTTGTACTCGTTGTTGCATGAGGATTTACCGAGGACGTAGGTATCGAACATATAGTTGGAATTTAAAGGTTTGATAATCCTACTGGTTTCTCCTGAACACGGATTCCAAACAACGAGTCTTTCATCCATGGTGGTACATAGCAATAGGCCGTCACAGTGAAAGACATTGTGTATATAGACTTCTTCTGAAGAAGAAGAAAGAGGATCATTGAGGCTGAAATGACGTATTACCTTGACAACCATGTCGTCGTGGAGATCAAGCCTGACTAAATAGACCCTACGATCAATTAACATGACAACAAGAGACTTCTTATCAAGTCTTGCATCTTTTTTGATAAGAGCGTTCCATCCTTTTGAGGTAGATCGGAACTGTGCCAGAGAAGCCTCTGGAACCCTAGAGAGTATCTCCACAAGCAAATCCTCTGGAAGATACACTGTGTTTTTTCTCTTCCTTTCTTGGTCCGTCGACATCACTGATCTTGGAGATGAAACCTTTGGAACCTAGTGCGCTGTGTTTGTATGAAACCCTAGGGTTGTGTCTGTATGAGACTAACCGATTTAAAACGCTTTTAATTGTGGGCTTTTGTCTCCCTCGATTCATCTGAAAGTTTTGTTGGCTCGTGGGCCTGCGATGTTATAAATAGCCTACGCAATACGTTAATTGGTCCTTAATAAAAAAAATATTTTGCTCTACATGCATGACACTCTTGTTACGGCAATACGCCAATGGGACCTGGACAAAATAAACAGATCCCGGCAATACGCCTCTTAGAGCAACCGCAACGGTTGGACCCGAAATCGGGTCCTTAAATATTTTTTTATTTTTATTTTTATTTTTATTTTTTAATTGTAATTTGAATAATTAAGGGTTCATATCATTATTGTCTTCCCAATGGTGGACTCCATTTGAGATCCTTAAAAAAAAGTTATTTAAATTTCATAATTGAATAAAAAGATAAAGTAATTATTAATAATTGAATAAAAAGATACAATAATTATTAATAATTGAATAAAAAGATACAATAATTATTAAGTTTGATCACCAAATTTGATCCAAATGTCGTACCATGATGAAACATTGATTGATAAACATTTGTTTACTAAACATTGATAAACATTTGTTTACTAAACATTGATAAATATTGAAATTGTTTACTAAACTTGAAACATTGAAAGTAGAGTTAAGTTTGGTACCAACATAAGAGAAGGAAATAGTAGCACACAACCAAAGTACAAGAGAAGGAAATAGTGCAACAAGATCAAAGCTTGCGTCGCCAAGTTTTGAGTATTTTGAAACATTCCTTAGTTGGAGCAAACACACACATCAAGGGAGGAGTTATCCCATCTCCAACCACATTGAAGGCGAATACGTCTCCGATGCGGCATTTGTTGCAAGCACAAAACTTTCTCCAGCCTCTGATGTAGTAGAATGCGCCTGACTCGCTAAAGCATAATGATACTGGCCACGCATCTTCGTCTATGTTCACTAGCTGCGCCGTCTTGCAGTGTTTGTTCAGAGCAGAATAACCCGTAGCTTCCACAGGAAGATCCTGCAACAAAAGAACGTAAGGAAACACTCCAATTTCAAATCAATAATTTGATTACCTAAACACTCACAAGTTTGTCTTCTTGGACATTAGATTCCGTGACCTCAGCCCGGAAACAGTAGTCAAATGAATAAGAAGACCTTGCCACTGCTCCTGCTGAATCACAACAAACAAACATCCAAGTCAAAAATATCATAAGTTACCAAGCAATCACAACAAATTAGCAAGCAATCGCAATCCGCAATACTCAATCAGAAACGCAGGAACAAAACATGATGCATACAATAGCAACAATGATAAACACTTAATAATGTTCTGGTCTTGAGGTTCATCGGCTTCAGGATGTGTGTACTGAATGTCGCAGCAACTAGGACCCATCGGAGTTACATGGAAGACCATGTCTCCTTCGAGTTTGAAGATCACAATGTCTCCAACTGCTAGGTCATGGGCCTCCGTGAACTCCTTCCATCCGCGGGTAAGTGTCCTCTCTTCTTGTTGGACTTCTCAGGTTCTATATGAAGCATCTGTTCTAAGAGTCCATGAGTTTTGGTGAAATTGCCCATGGATGTACTTTGAATAAAAGGCAATGGGTATTGACTGCAATGCAGAAAAGGCAAAGTTAAGTTACAGCCAGAGCAAACAGTATAATAATTTGGGACATATTCACAAGAGAAATAGAGTTAGTTTGTTTACCACGCCAATTTCGAAACCGGGAAGCAGCGGCTGGAAGAAGTGAGCTTCATGGGGAATTGCCATCTGCAAACACGACACCAAATTAAGATTCGAAGCAACGAACAAATCTTACCTTTTTACACACAAGATAACACAAACGCTTTGCCAAACATTCTAAGACTACAAACGCAGATGCAACCTAATGGAAATCACTGCATCGACGAGATTAGGGCTTGGAACAACAAAACCTAGATAGAACCCCAAAGGTTTACAAAACCCGAGACAACAGACTCATTTTCCCCCAAATCGATTGAAACCCTACTCTTCGAAACCCTAACTACAAACGATTGATCTCGATTGCGATTTAAAACCGAAACACCAACCCTAAACGCGAAGAAATCATCATGCACGAGACTCTACTACCATAAATCGACAAGAATAAGACTCGATTTACCTCGATTCTCTCAGGAGAACTATGTCGCCTCTTCTATCGCCAGAGGAAGTTTTTTTTCTTGCTCGTCGACAAAAGACGGTTTTTTCTACTTGTATCTAGCTTAATTCCCCAGCCAATAAAAGCTCTCCACGTCGATAAGGAGTCGCCCCTTCGAAACCTTAAACACGGATCGATCCATAAGTCTCGCGGGTCAGATAATATTAAAAAAAGCCCAAAAGTGAAGGACCCGAGGCTAAGGAACCGTGTTTTTGGGCCGTTGTGGATGCCCTTAGAACATGATTAGTCTAGGTTCTTAATTTAGATTTTTTAATTTATAATTTGACACTTTTTAACACTTTTCGGTTTATAAGCAGTTATTAGGTCATGTTTATCTCCGGTTTCTTAAGATAAGGTTGTTAACTTAATTTGACTAATTTTTTTTTAAAAAAAAAATTGGCTAAGAGACGGCTCTTATGTTTCTTATCTAAGAGATGGTTCATAGGTTTTCTTAGTTAAAAATTAAGAAACATCTCTTAGAAAAGTTAAAAATTCATATTAAGAGACATGCAATAAACATGTTCTTATATTTCTTATTTAATAGACGGTTTTTTTTTCTTAGTTAAATGCTAAGAAATGATTCTTAGCCAAACTAAGAATCTCATCATAAGAACATGGGTTAATCATGGTTTTAGGCCTGGCAAAAAAAAAATCAGATCCGAACTGAACTCATTAAATATCCCAATATTTCTTATATTTTATATCTAAAATCACTAAACCGGATCAGAATGGAACCAAATCGAAACCGAACCGATAATCGAACAGATATATATTGATATACATGTAACTTAACTATATATATATATATATATATATATATATATATATATAAATCAATTAAAAGAATTTAGCTTTTCTGAAAAAAAACTAAAATATTACAAAGTATTCGAACTATCCAGAAGTATCCAAAAGTATATGAATATCTTTATCCATAATATCCAAAGTATCCAAAATTTTTATGTGAATCATCCTAATTATTTGATATTTTACACAAAATATTTGATATATAACATAAATTACCCAAACTACCCAAAATAACTGAATCATAACCAAACGAGAACCAAAAAAAATTCTAGATTTTTCTGAGCTCTAGTTTTATTATCTGAACTAAACCAAACTGAAAATAAGTCAGGTAGTAAATGGATTTTTTAACTCCTTGCATGAATTACCTAATACCTAAAATACCTAAACCGAATTGATATCCGAAATGCCCAGCCCTATTGCCAATATACCTAATTGGTCTCTTATATTTGCAAATATACACTTCCACTATAACAGATTCCGAATTTCATGCTCACTTTTTTTATTAACACTGATTCATATCACAAATAATTTGTCCAAACGGACAATGTTTACGTCCTTTGTGTATGTCGATTCTCCAGTGTTCACGTCCTAGTGTATGTAGAGTCTCTTTGCTTCCACCCATCACATGAAGTCTAGAGCATACCTGAACGTAAAATAAACCTTTTCACTCAGTTTCTCTTAACCATCCAACATGCTGATAACAGATAATATCAAATCTTGAGCAGCAAAATGATATCCAAGTTCAATATTGCTATTCCTCAAACCCCGAACACTATATGTAAGAATATTCCAAACTGCATCTACTTGTTCTAAACTTAGCTAGGAACTGGAAAAGAGATGAAGTCATTCCACGTATGTGTATCAGTGTCGAGCACAAATGTTTTAGCTGTAGGCACGCGACCAAACTGACCAATGACAAAATGTTTTAGCTGTAGGCACGCGACCATACTGACCAATGACAAAATGTTTTAGCTGTAGGCACGCGACCATACTGACCAATGACAATGTAGATGTACCGCCCATCCGTTACCATCCCTAAATGAGAATGTGCACTTCTATGTCATTGCTGTAACTTGAACATCTTTTAACCAAGAATAATTGGGTGAGAAGCGACATAAAAGAATTCATTTACTTTCGTTATTGACTTCGCTAATTAGAATAGAGTTATGCTAGAGAAGAAAGGATAGACTCGGAATGAATAAAACTGAGACAACAATTTTCATCTGTATTGACACAACTGAAGTAACCTTGTCGAGAACCAGGTCATGTGACCCGGTAAAAAAGGTAAACATTCATCATCAATGAACAAACGAAAAAGCTTTTTAAGGTTTGAGTAAAACTGTATTGTTCTCCTGCCTATCAATGCACTGTCTGAGGTTAGTACTTAGTTGTAATTCTATTGCATATTGGCATATTCCATAACCGCCTTTTTTTTAGAGATATGTAAAAATCCTAACAAGTCTTCTCCTCTACTCTTCTTTCTGTTCCATGTTATAAAACCCACTTTAGCTTCTTCTACATATAGACAAAGTTTATCTTCTACTTCCTGCTCTTATCAGTCTCTACTTTTCTGCAACCAAAGATAACTAAAACGATTCAACAGTTATTAAAGGAGCTTCAAGTTGCAGTATGACTTGAATACCTACCTTTCACGCATTCACTTTGTTACTTTTGCCTCAATCAACCCTGAAAAGTTCCAAAGGAAGAATATTAGCAGGTTAATGATTGCGCAGAGCTTAATGGAGAATTTTTAACATACCAATAGCTAGGCTGATTGAAGTGTTGAGCCTGGCTTACTTTCCATAGTAGCAGAGTGAGTAGCACAGTTCTCTTTCTCAGACTCGGACTGATCTTGGCTTTCACCGGTCTTTGATGGGGAAGCAAAGAAGCAATCAGGTAGAGCGTTCTCCAGACTTGTCTCTTGCCTTAATCAATGATAATATAAGCATTGATGTAACCAGTTTTGAATCTGAAAACAGATAATACTTAACAGGTCCAAAAAATTGATCATACCCTTTGTTGAAATGGTTATTGTAACCACCTTCTTGGATGTTGTGATTATCAGAATCAGAAAGGAAGGTTTGGTTTGCTTCAGACTGAAAATGTCCTGAATCACCATTACCTGCTAAGACGAAACACAGGGGAGGAAAGTGGTGAATATAAGCTTATGTAAAGCCAAGGATGCAAGATAGATGGAATAACCTTCTACAAGTTCTTCACCGGCATTTTCTGATCGAAAGAGCATGCTTTGATTGACACGAGAGGGAAACTGAACAGGAGAGCCAATGGAAAGACTGCGCTGGTGATGGTGAAACGACTCACTATCCAAGTCAGGCAACTGAAGATTGAGAAGTCTTCTCCTCTGGAATTCTAATGCTTGTTGCAAGTCAGCTTGCTCAGCTTTTCTCCTCATCATCTCCTGCGTGCTAGGAAACATCCTCGGCCCTGGTAGCAAACAAGACAGAGCTCTAATGATTACATATCCACATAGTGAATCAAGGAGAGGAAAGGAACTAAACTAACCGAAGTGACAATCAAAGAGATCCCTTGCATCCATTCCTGATGGACTTGAACCAGGAGAAAAGTTCCCTCTCTCCATCTGTTGCAGAAGTTGTTGCTGCTGCCTCCTACTGTTGTTTGACAACACAATAGCATAAGAGAAGAGAACACGAAAGAGAAGAATGTGAGAAAAGGATAAAAAAACTAGACAAGGCATGGTGGTGGTTTCAACATACTTCTCAAGGATTCTTCCTTTCTCCTTGTACGGTTTAACAAGCACACGTGAGTCGCAGATGAAATGAGGGTTTCCTCTAGCCAATATGATTCTCACAGTCTCAGAGAGGACAAAAGTGACAAAACCAAACATTCGTTTCTGCTGGTATGGAATCCTAACATCTTGCACTGGTCCAAAATTACTACAAAACAAAAAAAAACATGGTGAAACTTAATAACATAGCCACTCAAAGGTTAGTAGATATCAACCAAAGTTATGATGATGCAATTTGTTTTTGAAAGATACCCGAAGTAAGTGGAGACATCTTCATCTGTGAAGGAGCTATCAGCTGGAAACGTCAAGTAGATCTGTTTAGAAGCAGAGTTAGATTTATCTCCCATCCCCATGAACTCATCCCTTTCATGCCTCCCTGGACTCCCAAACCAGTAACCCTCATCGCCAAACTGGCTTGCTCCTCCTGGTCTGCAAAAACAAACACCACCAAAGGAGAACTAAGACTTTACACAGGAACATATAAGTTACCGAAGAAGACTAGCAAACTACTGGAGCCTAAGTAACCTTTTAGCATGTAAATGTAACGCCAAAAGTAGAAAACCATATGTCAAATGACTTCAACAACCACAATGTAATTATTGGAATCTCAGGGACCTTAATGATTCACTAAAGTAATTATAAATGCACAAAGATAAAAACTTTATCATGACCAACCAAACATACATTATTAGGCAACAAAAAGGAGGTCCATTTTCATGATTACCTATGAGCGTTACGCGAACCCAAGAGAAAATTAACGCCTTTATCATACGACATTGGAGAGCCACCACTAGCCGCCAAGAACTGAGCAGCGGCCATTCTCTGCCGTTGAGCAAGTTTCATCCTCGCTATCTCCTCCTGCTGTCTGAAATCCGGAGAGCCAAACCCACCACCAGGAGAATCAAAATCATCCCCTAAACCACCACCACCACCGTGAGGAAACATACTGTAACCACCACCACCGCCATATCCAGCCTCCTCTGAACCGAAACAAACATCGCTCGCTGAGAAACTCCTCTTGTGCAAATGGGCATCTCCATTGTCCCCAGAGAAACCAAACAGATCCGTGTTTTCGTCGTTGTTGTTGAGGAAGGACAAGTAGTTACCGAGTTGCCCTTCATCGAGTAAATCGCCGTTTGCCTCACCACCACCGTCTGAAGCGAAAAGAGACGAACTTGCTTGAAACGGACTCGAACCCACGTTAGGGTTACTCCCAGGAGTGTTCAAGGAAGGAGACAAAGGGCTCCCCATAAACCCATTCCTCGGGGAATGACGGTGGATGTTAATGGGCCTGGAGATAGGGTTCAACGGCGTCGACCCAGAAGAAGAAGATCCGTTCGAGGAGGAGGAGAGACCCAAAGCCGTTTTAGCCTTGAGACAAACGGACTGTAAGAGAGTGTCTGGTCCAAGAGCAAGACGCATCAAGTCTCTTTTACTCAAGTCCTGTAAGAGCAAGTAGCCAATGATTTTGGAAGCGAAGTCTGGTTCTAAAGTTCGGATCTTTGTGAAGAGTATGGAAGTGGGATCTCCAGGATCCATGGCGGAGATTAAAATCGTTTCTTTTTTAGTGAAGAGGGCGAGAGAGATTTGAGGGAAGGAGAAGAGGCTCTATTATGTTTTTGTGAGGGAGAGTAGTGGGTTCTTATTAGTACTACTTGCTTCGGTTTATTTATTTATGCGTTAAATGCATATGTTTTTTTTAGGAGATTTTAGTAGTAGTATATGGTTTTTTTGTCTTATAATGAGCATTTATTGTTATATATAAAAAGAAACTACTTTCGTAATGTGATACTTTCTTTTCGGGTTCTGTTTTTTGATTTCGGGTTTAGGGCTTTAAAGTTCGTCGAGACTCTTTAGTTTAAAAAATTAATTGAATTGAATTTGTTTCCTTATTTTGCTTAAATTTTGTTACATTTAATATTGTGTTATTCAACAGACCAAAGGTTACTCCCATTGGATGCATGATTTACATTTTCTTGACAAAGATTGGATGCATGATATAATCGACCCTTACTTTTTGCTGTAGTCAACTATGAGATTTATATAAGAAAAAGACTATGAGATATGGTAAATTTTGGTTGTAATTGATAAATTTATCTAATCATTTTAAGTTTATTAAATTTCTCGTTATACATTATTATTTTGTGGTTTTTATCAAATTTATACGATATTTAGACAATTTAATTCAACAATAATTATAATATCTAAGATCTTTAAATCTTGAAGATCCTATATTTAATTAATTTTATAATTACAATATTATAAAATTTGTGATTTTGAACGATTTTTAGTTATAGATCATAACTCTTTAAAGATTAATATAAAAACCATATATACAATTTAACAGTTGAATACCATATGTACATAAATTCTGTTTTAAAATTTTACAGTAAAAAGTTTATTTCAAAAAGATAACTAATCATTTAAAGTTTATTACATCTGTCGTTATAAATTAATAAATTTGAGTTTTTAAATAAATTTATAAGATATTTTAAATAGTTTATTTTAGCATAAACTACATAATCTAAATTTTTTATATTTTAAATATTGTATATTAAATAAAAAAAATCAATTTTCAATATTATTATGTAAGTAATTTGGAAAAAATGTAATTATAGTTCATAACTCTATAAAAACTGATATAAAATCATATATACAGTTTAACAATTGAATATCATAGGTACATAAACTCTAGCTACATAAAAACAAATTACAATAGAAAACTGATAAGTTAGTTTAATAGATTTGTTTGCTTCATACAACATTTTTATTAGGCTATTACTAAAACTAACAATTGAATTTTAAAAACTAAATTATATCACAACTTATATTTATAAAAGTTTATTATTTATTTGATTTTCTTTTTCTAATGATATTAAATATTTGATACAAACAAATGTCTTACAATAATGTGATATTTTGTTGTTTCAAAATATAAATCATATAGAAAGTACTTATAAATTCAATTGAATGGTTTTTTATCAATAAATGGTTATATGTAGTCTGTTAAATACCTTTAAATATTTATGTCTACATTATAAGCTTGTTTACCATCATCATTTCCAAAAGTGTAAAATGATTTATGTTTGTTTTATTTCTGTATTGTCAAAAATATTATTTTGTATTTATATTATGCGCATTATAATTTTATAAGCGATATTTTTTACTTTAAAAAATAAATGTTTGGATGACATATATTCTATTATAAATATATACTATTATATTATGTGACATTCATTTAATTTTAAATTTTAAAACAGTTACAAACGTTGTTTTTTTTTGAAAGATTGAAGTCAAATTTTTTTTTATTAAAATTATGTTTTTATTTTTATTTTATCAACAAAATTTTATCATTATAATTTTTATATTTAGATTTATGTTTGAGTTTAAAGATAAACGCATTTGTTATATTATAAAACATCAAGCTTTTATATAGTAGTATATATAAGGAAAAAGGCTAAAACTTACGGAAAGAGTATTGTATTTGATAGGAAACAACATAAACAAAAGAAATAACCCTAACCTTTGTTTATTAATACTAGCGCAAAAATCTGGAACCGGGCTGCTTCGTTAACCGCGCTCACTTTTCCCCTGACTCACTAAAACCCGCGCGTGACATTAATTTTTTTCTCAAATCAGAAGAATCCAGTACATCGAGTGCACCTAGCTTTAAATACTGGTCAGATCCTTACCGTTAAATGTAGCAAACAGTATGTAAGATTGGTTTACGGGGACACGTGAGGTTCTCAATAGTCATAGTCAATTTGACCAGAGTTCGTATTATTTGCCAGAGAAGCCATGCATCAGACAAATAGTGAAAACAAAAGTAAATGCTCTTCATCGAAAACGAGACTTCTCAATTTTACCGATTGCTTTTACTACAGTATATTTTAAGTTATTTAAAACAGTAGTAGTATCTGATTAAATAATTAGATTTTATAAACTGTTCTGAAATTATCCGGAAACGGATAAAAAATGATGACTATAAAGGACCAGTATCTAACGTTTTTTTAAATTAAATATAGCTATAAGTTTTAGTATCCTAGGTGTGTGTATGTATGAGTAGCTGTAAGCTGTCACATCATGAGTGCCAGAAAGAAAGGAAGAAACAAATCATGTTGCGATTTTGAATACATACTTTGTTCTTTTGGGCAATTTTGCTCCCTTATCTGCTATCCATGTATGCTGCAACAAATCTATTTATTTCCAAAGATTATAGATAGAAATTGATCGTCAATCAGAGGCCCAATTAAAACCCATGACATTTACAAAGAAGAGAACCTTGTCTCTGGAGAAACGTTAAAAGCCCAGTGTTGGCCCAAAACGTAATTTACTGTCTCGTTCAAATGCTTCCAAATTGTGTTCGCAATTTGTCATATTTTCATGCTTGGTTGCTTCATCAACTAAAAACTTATACATTTGCTATAAGCTAAATCAAAATGCACTTAGTTATAGAACTTGAGTATTACGTATAACTAATGTCCATCTTAGTGTGCAGCAACTAAACTAGTGTTAATGTATTTCATCAGGTTACAAAATGTAAACGTTTTTTTTTCCATGAGATATTCTACTTTACTTGTTTCTTGTTGCCTTTAAATACCCAATTACGGTTTGCTGGTAGACTTTGGATTGGTTCTAAAGTGATATAAGGGTAAAGATATATATAGTCTTGTCTTTGAGAAACGAGAAGATTCTTTAATCGTTAGTCTAAGTGAAGACTAGGTTTGCATCTAAAGAAGTTTTGCAGTCATACGTACTGATTTGTAAAAACAACTTGAAATACTGTTTGAATGGCTTTAGGGTATATAAATAATATACATCCGAATGTATATCGTTCTACTGAATTTGTCAAGGTGGTGACTAGTGAGATCTTACATTGGTTATATGAGGTTTCATAATTATTCTTGTTTGATATAAGAAGTTTTTTTTTTGTCTTCTTGAGCAAAACTATTCTTTAATACAATATGAGAAGTTATGTAAGGTTGAAGAGTCATGGAGAATGGTGGTGAGCTTCTTTACACAGATGGGTGTCAGTACTGTTGAATGGGCCCCTCGTGTGTTGGAACTTGGATAATACAGGTAGAAAACAAGGTTTTGAAAATTACTAGTATCTAAGAGCACCCGCAACGCAAGGTCCTTAGGGAGAGTCCTTAAGAAAAAAATAATTAAATAATTAGTGGATCCCATGAATGGTTAAGAATTCGATCCTTAAAACCCCTCACTAAGGATCGATTCTTAGGGAATCCTTACACTGTTCGCGGGCCCCCGCGACACGTGGCGGCCCGCGATTAGTTAAATTTTTTTTTTTTAATAATCTGAAAATGAAAAAAAATAATAAAAAAATGAATACTTAAAGATCCGCAATGGGTAACACCATTGCGGATGCTCTAAGGACATGTTTATTGGTGGTTTCTTAGTAGAGATTCTTAATTTTTTTAAGAGAAGTTTCTTAACTTTTAACTAAGAAAGCTTAAGAACCGTCTCTTAAATTAAGAACTGTCTTTTAAATAATAGACTTAAGAACCGTCTTTTAGCCAAAAAAAAAATTTTAAAATAAAAAAAATGTCAAATTAAGTTAAAAACTCTAACCTAAAACACCGGAGATAAACATGGTCTAATATCCTTCTCACATTGATCAACATTATAGCCACATAGTCTTGTATTATATTTTCTTGCAACACATTATGTAGCAATGCTACATTGTATTATAAAACGGGTGGTTGTATGTAACATATATCTAAATATATAGCTCTTGACAAAATTGTTAAATCATTACAACCAATCATATGGCTTTCACATCTGTGAAGTTGGCGTTATGGTCTGAGATTGTGACTATACTCTTATCGGGCTAAATTCAATTTATTCTAGAGGACTGTGCCAACCCAGTGAAGGATTTGCAATACTTACACATTTTATGGTAAGATCGATTTTGTAATATGGGTTCTTATCTTTGGAAGGTTTTCATTAAGTTTGAAAAGGATGTTCTCTTGTCATATCATAGTGTTATGATAAATAAAGTTGTGCCATACAAAACTATACCATGTATAAATGGAGAAATAGAACACAAATATTAATGTAACCATAATAAGAATATGGTGCCAACTACGCCATTCGCATTTCATTATTTACACCTTACATTAAAGAGTCTAGTTAGACCCGTGACTCTCCGTTTTATTTAACACTTTCTATTCTAAGATTTTTTTTGTGTTCCTTCACGTTTAAATGTAAATATAATTTTCGATCAACTAATGATTATGTTAGGAGACAAATATGCTTTTGTTCTTCGTAAGTTGCACTTGCGTACTAATGAAATGATATATTTGCTAATTAAACGAAACAGTTCGTATTTAATTTCTTTGCAAGACCACATCTTCTTGCATTTGAGAACATGTCGATCATAGACTTGCCTTTAGAGGCTAATCATCTCAATTTAGTACTATAATGTAAGTCTTAATCTATACGACTCTAACCATTAAGCCCTTTTATATTATTTCTATCAACATTATTGTAAGTTGGATCATTATCTCAACGCATTATTTACGCATATATAAATATGCGTGCCATCGATCTATCTCCTTCTCTATATATACGCATTTACTAGTGAACTGAAATACTATATAGTATGCTAATGTAGATATACATCAATACATGCATGCATTCTCTCTTATAAGGGTTGCCATATTAAAGACATCCATTAAATGAATTTAGTTGTTTGGTGAATGTAGAGCTTATATAGTCCTTTTTATCTTTTTTTTTGTTTTTCCTACTCGCTAATATTTACTTCGACAAACAAAAGAGAAACTAGCTAGAAGAAACAAATAGAACTAAAAACTACATCTTGAGAGTAAATAGAAACTATGGAACTAGAGGGCTCGAGTAGTTGCCGGAGGCAGCTACCCTCAAAGGCAGAGATGAGCCGTGGAGCGTATTTGGCGTGGGAAGACTTAACGGTGGTTATACCCAACTTCAGTGAGGGGCCGACTCGAAGGTTGCTACAGAGGCTAAACGGGTATGCTGAACCAGGTCGGATCATGGCTATAATGGGTCCTTCTGGATCCGGAAAGTCCACTCTTCTTGACTCTCTTGCAGGTTCGTTTCTTCTAACATTCAACTAAAGTTCAAAAAAAAAAACATTCAACTGCATGCATCACACATTCCGACTGACATACCTATCTTGGCGATTTTTATATTATTTGTTCATTTTGTTGTTTTGTTTTAGCTACTATACTATACGAATAAATATTGTAGTAGTGTTATTGACTAGTTAGTGTAATTTTCTGTCGTAATGTTATCCGGAAACTGCCAAAATGTTATATAATGTTATATATATATATATATATATATCATTTTACTAATTATATCTTGGTTTACCAGAGGTATCCCATCATCATAGATCATATCTTAAGGGATTTGTATACCGAAATTAAAGCTGATTTATTGAAAAAAATTATATCTACATACTTATAAAGATACGTATCCATTGCATGCAAAGAACAGTAGTCAGAATACAGCATTGCCTCATAAATGCAAAATTTATTACTGGGCTACCATTTCTTACTATTATTTTTTGAAACACTACCATTGTTTACTCCTTCCGTTTCGGTTTAGTTGTCGTTTTAGGTTTTTACACACAAATTAAGAAAATATATAATTTTACATATTTTTAAAAGAAAAACACTATTACCTATACACTTAACCACATTTCAACCAATAGAAAAATATAATGATACATAAAATCATTAAATTTTGCATTGAAATTATAAAACGACACTTATTTTAAAACGAAAATTTTACTCTAAAACGACAAGTAATTTGAAACGGAGGTAGTATTCATTATCTCTTTAGTTATGATATTTATCTCCATTTTTACAGCCCAGTACAAAATAGAAAAAAAAAAGTGAAAATAGTATTGTTTCTTTTTCTCCGTAAGATAACGTTCTAATCGATTGTTAAGAAAATAATTCCCGAATTATCTACAGGTAGACTCGCAAGAAACGTGATCATGACCGGTAATCTTCTCTTGAACGGCAAGAAAGCCAGACTAGACTACGGTCTCGTAGTAAGTTTCCTCATTAAATTTAGTTCTCATCCATAATATGCAACTAATTTGTTTTTTTAATAAATATATTAATTCAACAAAAAAAGTAAATATTTAGATCCGGTTACGAGCACGATTTTGAACAAAAAAATTTAAAATAATGTATTACAAAACTAGTTTCGTCCATCCACTAAATTTGGCATATTTTGGTAGTCCGATTTTAAAATTCTGGGTTCACTAGGGTTTGTCCTTTTGGTCGATGAACGGTACCAATTTTTATTTATGGCAACAGATCCAACCTAAGTAGATAGAGGTGAAAGGTCAAAGATATATTGTCAAAAAAAAAACAAAGATATATTGTCATTTTGTCAACTTTTTGTGTGAATAATTTATCAGGCCAGTTATATTTAAAAATAGGGATTCCAAATATAAACAACCCAACATTTCAACAAGATTTAGATTTACTTTCATTTGATCTTAATGCAAAAGGTAATTTTTGAAAGTTTTTTTTTGTAAACTTAATTGTAGAAAGTTGTGTGCATTGATCTTGAAATAATATGGATCATGTGAATATGTGTATATAGGCATATGTAACACAAGAGGACATATTGCTGGGGACACTAACAGTGAGAGAGACAATAACATACTCAGCTCGGTTAAGGCTTCCAAGTGATATGTCGAATGAGGAAGTGAGTGACATTGTGGAAGGCACAATCATGGAGCTTGGTCTTCAAGACTGCGCAGACAGAGCCATTGGTAACTGGCACGCTAGGGGAGTTAGTGGCGGCGAGAGGAAACGTGTCAGCATCGCTTTAGAGATCTTAACACGCCCTCAGATCCTCTTTCTCGACGAACCCACCAGTGGTTTGGACAGTGCTTCCGCGTTTTTCGTGATTCAGACACTTAGGAACATCGCACGAGATGGCAGAACCGTTATCTCATCGATTCATCAGCCTAGCAGCGAGGTGTTTGCACTGTTTGATGATCTTTTCTTGCTCTCAAGTGGTGAGTCTGTCTACTTTGGTGAAGCCAAGTCTGCTGTTGAGGTGAATTATATAAACTCTTGCTTTTGCTTGTGCTACAAGAAACCCTAAAGTTTCTTTTGTCTGACGTTATCTTGATGGGAGAATACTCTGTTTTGTTTTTTTTTTGTTTGAAATGAAGTTCTTTGCTGAATCTGGCTTCCCATGCCCGAAGAAGAGGAATCCTTCTGATCACTTCCTGCGATGTATAAACTCAGACTTTGATACAGTCACAGCTACGCTCAAAGGATCTCAAAGAATCCAGGAAACACCAGCTACATCAGATCCATTGATGAATCTAGCAACGCCTGTGATCAGAGCAAGGCTTGTTGAGAACTATAGGCGATCAAAGTATGCAAAATCCGCAAAATCAAGAATTCAAGAACTATCAAACATCGTAAGTTTTTAACTCTTTGTTTTTGTTTCATATTCTTTTTTTTTTTTTTTTTTTTTTTTTTGAACACATTTTTTGTTTCATATTCAAAGTTAACTAATAAGCTGGTCATGTTACCATAACGTTTTTTGTACTACCAGGATGGGAATGAGATGGAATTGAGAAGAGGAAGTGAAGCGAGCTGGTGGAAACAACTTAGGACATTAACCTCAAGATCATTCATAAACATGTGTCGTGATATCGGTTACTATTGGACAAGAATCGTGAGCTACATTGTTGTTTCTATAAGTGTAGGGACTATATTCTACGACGTGGGATATAGCTATACATCAATCTTAGCCAGGGTTTCTTGTGGTGGATTCATCACTGGTTTCATGACTTTCATGTCCATTGGAGGCTTCCCTTCTTTCCTTGAAGAGATGAAGGTAAAAATAATAAACACAATTTAAATCCATTTGCTATATAGATGAAAATCAATGTTGGTCATAGTCAAGTGAAACATTTTCATCGACCCTTAAACTTTTTCGGGTCAATATATATATAGACATAGGTATCCAAATTATTAAAATATTCTTTTACTAAAATTCATTCTTAATTGTTGATGGTCTCAAAATCTCAGAACCGGCCATGATGAAACTGCGATTTTGTCTTGTTGTAGGTGTTCTATAAAGAGAGGATGAGTGGTTACTACGGAGTTTCGGTTTATATAATCTCAAACTACATCTCGTCTTTCCCGTTCTTGGTTGCTCTCTCGGTTATCACAGGAACTATTACTTACAACCTGGTGAAGTTTCGTCCAGGGTTCTCGCACTACGCTTTCTTCTGTCTCAACATCTTCTTCTCAGTCTCTGTGATAGAGAGTCTCATGATGGTTGTGGCTTCTCTTGTTCCAAACTTCTTGATGGGTCTTGTTACTGGAGCTGGTCTCATTGTAAGAACATAGCAACCTCAGTTTCTTTTTTTTTCTTCTCATAAAATCATTAAGTTTATAAAGACGCTAAGCGTGACTTCCTATGTTATGTTTTGGTAAGGGAATCATCATGATGACTTCTGGATTCTTTCGTCTGCTTCCTGATCTTCCCAAGATATTTTGGCGTTACCCGGTTTCATATATAAGCTATGGATCTTGGGCTATCCAGGTAAGTAATTTTCAAGAACATAAAAAAAAAACGTTTTCAGCTTACTGAAAAGGTTACAACTAAAGGTTTGGTAAACTAAAGAAAACATTTGGGACGTTTCAGGGAGCTTACAAGAACGATTTTCTCGGACTAGAGTTCGAGCCTTTATTCCCTGGTGAGCCAAAGATGACAGGAGAAGAAGTGATAAACAAGATATTTAGAGTGAAGGTGACACATTCAAAATGGTGGGACTTGGCTGCGGTTGTAGGAATCCTTGTGTGTTATCGGCTTCTCTTCTTCATGGTCTTAAAGCTAAAGGAGAGAGCAGGACCAGCTCTAAAGGCGATTCAGGCGAAAAGAACCATGAGGAACCTCGACAGGAGACCTTCTTTCAAGAGAATGCCGTCTCTGTCTTTGTCATTGTCGTCAATGTCTTCAAGGAGACATCAGCCTTTCCGTTCACTTTCTTCTCAAGAAGGCCTTAACTCTCCAGCCCACCACTAAAAAGGTTTATGTAGTGTGTAATCTTACTTTGTTCTGCATGCAACTTTCATCGTGATGTAATAACCTGCTCAATAATTGTCATTATTGGAGAATAAGAAGAAAGTAGTACCCAAGTTTCTTTTTTTGAACTAAGCCCTACAAAGTGGAAATTAACCAAAGCTAACCCAAATGTTCTTATGTTGAAACTTCATTTCGAGTTCAGGCTTTATGTAACACAAGGGAGAGTAATATGAAAATAAGGATCATTCAAACTTTTGAATATCAAAATATGAAAACTCAAGTTTTTAGATAAAAAGAAAGATTAGGTAGATGTACATGGTCAAATGAAAAACATATAAAAACGACTAAGAAAATAACATTTAAAAAAAATTTCAGTATATGGTCTACTAATCTTTGTTGAATAAGTCTAGTGCGTCCTTTACAATAAAAAAGTCGAAGGTAACTTTTGCTATATCTATGGAAGACTCTGAATCATTTCTCGACTTGACCCAAATTTTGACCAGTCTTCTAGGAAAGCCATGGACTATCAAATATAAACAAATACTCATACGATATAATTTCAAAACTAAGCTTTTGTATAAGAGTTATATGTCCAATCCAATACTACACAGTTCCTCACAAATAGAGAGCTTTGATTGAATGAAACGCAACCAGATCATGAGACTATGCAGAGATAAAACGACCTAGACGGCTAGGCCAGCTATATATCAACTGTTTTTCAAAGTGCAAATTGCATAACATTTCTGACGCGTACATTTTGTTTGGTTAAAGCATTTATGAAGCATTAAGATGATCAAATGTTAATGTACTTCTGTAGTTATGGAAAATACATACAAGCCCATTTACAGTTTGTTGATTTGTATACGAGAAGTAAACACAATGTGAAATAATCCTTTTTAAGGAAACACAATGTGAAAGCTTATGGTGATTTACCCATTATTATATGAATATATAAGACAACAGAAGAAGGTGAGGCCTATATACCTTTTAATAATAGACATAGCTCTATAAAAGTCTTCTGACCTTTTATTTTTGAGACAAGACAAAAATGGCAAAATGTTAGTCAAAAGCAGATTTTTCTGACTTTTATTCCCATTTATATTCGGAATATATGAACATCTCTAAGCTTCTTTGTGTGATCAAATTGAATTAGATCGTAAGTAGAATTTGAATCGTTAGTTAAAGTATGAAAACGAATTCACATGCCACTAGGAAGCAATATCGTATTCAATAAATTCGCTAAAATGTAAACTTTCTCATATAAAGGGAATATACGACATATTAGGAAATTCACAAAATATTACTATAATATTAAGACTTTAGTAGTTAGGAAAAATAACATATTTGTTGCAAACAAAAAGGGGAATATACGACAAACAGAAAAGAGAAAAATATAAAGTCAACTTGATTGAATATTTCCATGAAACTGGTAATTTCCGTCCAAGTCCAAAAAGTAGCACTTGAAGATGATTTTAGAACATAATTAACTCTAAAAACCCAAAGAGTTTTAAAAAATTTTTTTAAGTGAACCAATCGCGAGTAAACAGTATAAGAAACTCTTAAAAACCAATTTCTAGTTTATAATTTTTGTAATCGATCTTTATACTATGAATATTCATGGGCCTCACGCCTCAAAAAACTCACTTAAAAATCTTTGGCCTTATATCTTCTATCTTTTCTACCATTTTAATTGAAAACCTGTGTCAAAAAGGGGGGGGGTCCAAAAACTGTATTTTACTAATCAGTGCCTTCGCAAAATTGTATCAAAAACGTTTATTGGATTCATGGTTCACATATATGCACGTGTCGTAATCTCGACGCACTAGAAGCGTGCACTTATATGTAGTGGAACCACCAAAAGACCCCCCACGACCGAACACCGCGTTGAAACTGAAATATCAAAGTCCTCTAAAGCAGCCACGCGTTGTTAGGACTTAGGAGTCCCACGTTCACGTACATATGTAATTGCCACGGTAATTTGATGGTTTGATGGTTTAACTACTAGTAAATCAACTAATCATCATATGTAAAATGATCAAATGAAAAATATTAGATGAGTACTTATATTTATTTCAGGTGTGTCGCATATTGGATCTAATTATCTTGAAATTTATAAGTTACTTAAGGGTCAAACTGAACTACTATCCGATGTTGTCAAAACATAAGAAGATTAATACCAATGTGTTGGTAATTTTCTACCACTTTGCTAAACTATATGGAAAAGAAAGCATTCAGATGCCAAAAAGAAAATCACTACTATAATATCGAAATAACCTATAAAAAAGGAAAAAAAGAAAATGGCATTGGTATACTAATGGTTGGTAAAGTTCTTAATGATTTTTATATTTGTATTAGATGGTGTTCAATCATGTGAACATCTGAAAATTGCAGATGAGATGTAATGTTGGTGTTTTAATATGTTGCTCCACTAATCAAGAAACTAAGACCATTAACATCCATGGGTCCTTAAAAAAAGTCTTTAGCAAAAAAAAGTCTTTCAAATTATAAGAGTCCTATCAAAAATTAAGAAACGGTTAATAAAAACCACAAAACAAAGATCAATTTTCGTTAGGTCATTACACTGTTCACAGATCCACCGACATATGGCGGCATGTGAGTGATTTATTTTTTATTTTATTTTTTCAGATAAAAAAAATTCCTAAAAACGGTTTCAGCGATAATCATGTTTTAGTAGAGTATAAATATAAAAAACTATCTAAATTCGGTCAGTATGTATGATCGATTACGTAATGATTAGTAGATTAAGTATTCTGAAAAGATTAATGATACAAAATAAAAAAAATCTTAATCATGTGGACGGCATATAATTCCCGATCAACCAGAATCATATAATATAATCGAAAATCCATGGAAAGTACTGGTATGTAGTTAAAAACGTATACGAGCAATATTTTTATTTTATTCAGGCACTATATTTCCATCACAATTCCTTTTATTTTGTTTATGTGTTTTTCTTTTTAGATAGGAAATAGCAACAGCTCGCGAACTTTCTCAGATTTGTAAATTGTTACTAATCATTGACATAAGCATAATCTTGTCCACTAGCAGACCACGCTCTAGAAGATCTTGTAAATCTCGTTAATTATGAACTTATGATCAAGACTAAAAGAAAGGCATGAAAGTTTATGACAAACGTGGAGTTTTTATTACTTATTTATACTATGATGATCTAATCAGATCTAATACCCAGATGATAATTGAAAAATGTAAAAAAAAAAAAAAAGATCGTCTTTATTTTTTTCTCATAATTATTGTAGTAGTGTGTGTTATATTTGGTGTTGACTTTTATGTGAGGGTCAAATATGTAATCCGCGGTCGTTAACTTCAAAGCAATTACTGTTTTGTTACGACTCTTCCTTCCCATTTTTCTCAATACATATAAATATAAAGCTGCTAGTCTTGAGATGAGAAATCCATAAGCTTTTTTCTTCTTCCTCGTGTAACCCCCACTCTTTGATCTCTCTCGTCTTCGATCTCATAGAATTCAATGTCGACCCACAAGCTCAATTACACTGTACTACTTCATATCTCTTCCCTTTATACTCATGAATTGGCTTTTTTTTTGCGTGTTTCTTCAGTCTCTCTACTCTTCTTTATTTGTCGTTTTCAATTTGGAAGTGTTCCTGTTTATGTCTACCATGTCTTTTGAAACAGAACATTTGTTAACTTTATTGACTTTTTTTTTTTTTGTTTTCTTCTTCTTGGCAGGATTCATTAGGAGATGCAAACGGTTTGCGGTCAAACCAAGAAAACGGTTTTAGTGGTTTGTCTTCTTCATTAGCTCAATCAGAGAAAGCAGTTCAGGAGCTTCTTATTCAACAGACTCCTATCCAGGCTACTGATGATCATCTCATTGAGTTCTCAGAGGCTTTAAGAAGTAAGTAAGCTTTTGGATCATGTTGTTGCCCCCATGCTTTATGTGTTTCTTTCTCCTTTGGACTTACTTTTTTTGTGCAATCTTTGTAGCTGTTGCAAAGGCTTTAAGAGGATCTTCTGAAGGAAAAGCATTGGCTCAAGCTGAGGCTGCTGAATGGAAACGAAGATATGAGTTGGAGAGGTCCAAGAACCTACAATTGCTTCATAAAGGTTTTTCTTTTTAAAGAATTTTAAATGTTTTACTGTATCCAGTTCTGAGTGACTTCACACAGTTACTTTCATTTGAATGGCGATTTCGCCATGGATGTGTTTGAATAAATATATATAATCTCGGCCTTGTACCACACAGCACCTTTGAATGGAGTGTGTGCGGATGAAACTAATAGCAATGGGATTACAATGGATCATTTAGCCAAGTCTCCACGGCTTCATGTTCAGGAGAAGGGGAAATCAGCAAGGCATTCCTTGGAGCGTATTTGCGCTCATGAAGTTCTCCAAGATTCTCAACCTAACACTCCTAATGGCTGTTACAACAAATTGAAGCGTAAGGTACTATACATAGTTCCAGCTATTGCTTGCTTATATGTTTTTTTTTTTTTGGGTATGCAACTCCATAAACATGAGTAGTTGAGATGAATCCCAATACTGTTGCATCCACAACCGGCTGCAATAGTACATGGAACCTTAAGCCATATAAACATATATCTCCTGTGCACTTTACGTGTACTACATATCTCAAAATCTGTTGGAACGTGGATGCAGGCATCATTTAAGCTTTCATGGGGATGCACGGGGCATGCTAATGATCAACACAAAAAAGAAATCGTCTCATTTGAGAGTGGGAATATCACTACAGCAGACCGCAGTAGTAAACAGGTATGGAGGAGGAGTACTGTTTTCACTCTCTGAATTTACACACAGTTACTTTAACTCGGTGCACAGTTGTTTAGTATGTATACTAAGTTATACAACTTTAATATTCAGATTTCACTGACATGGGAGACCAATCCACAAACTGTTATTATCTTCACTAAACCTAATTCAACTTCTGTACGAGTTCTTTCTGTGGAGATGGTCAGGTCAGTAGCTATTTCAGAAAGATATTGTTACCATTATTTTACACAAGCCATAGGACTAATAGTTTCTCTCTGAACTAGAAGGTCAAAAGTGTTTCTTAGTATGAAGTAAAATCATATTTTGATTTTGTTTCCACTTCAGATGGTTGAGAGATCATAAAGGACTAAATATTTACGTGGAACCACGAGTGAAGGCAGAACTTTTATCAGAATCAAGTTCCTTCGACTTTGTTCAAACTTGGGAAGATGGTAAACATATCTCTCTCTTGTTTTGTGTGATTTTTCTGTGTATATAATACGATGATGGTAAGCTAATAGATCATTTGCTATGCAGACAAAGAGATTTCACTTCTACACCCAAAAGTTGACCTTGTTATAACTCTTGGTGGGGATGGTACAGTTCTATGGGTAAAGTCACTCTGACTCTAACTAGTTCACATCTGTGTGTCCCTTCTCTATAGTAACACACACACACACACACACACACGATCTAACATGTAACATCTTAACGTTTACAGGCAGCATCGATGTTCAAAGGACCAGTTCCTCCAATTGTTCCATTTTCCATGGGATCTCTAGGATTCATGACTCCTTTTCGTATCCTACTTCATCTTTTAACAACTTTTTTATAAGCATCAGTTAAATTTTGCAGCATGGAACTTTTTCTTCTTTAACTCTTTATGATCCACCAGACAGCGAAGAATACCGAGACTGTCTTGAATCGGTTTTGAGGGGACCAATCAGTATAACACTACGACACAGGTTGCAGTGTCACATCATCAGAGATAAAGCAAGGCATGACTACGAGACAGAGGAGAATATGCTTGTTTTGAATGAAGTCACCATCGACCGTGGGATATCTTCTTACCTCACAAACCTTGAATGCTACTGCGACAACTCTTTTGTCACATGTGTCCAAGGGGACGGACTAATACTATCTACAACATCTGGTAGCACCGCGTACTCGCTTGCAGCTGGTGGATCAATGGTCCATCCACAGGTAATAATAATATGCACCCTCATGATCATGATGAAGGACAATTCTAAACTTGATGTTTTTGGTAGGTTCCTGGGATCTTGTTCACACCAATCTGTCCGCATTCTCTGTCTTTCCGACCACTGATATTACCGGACCATGTGACAGTGAGAGTGCAGGTGCCATTTAACAGCAGAAGCTCAGCATGGGTGTCGTTTGATGGGAAAGGCCGGAAACAGCTTGAAGCAGGGGATGCACTAGTGTGTAGCATGGCACCGTGGCCTGTCTCAACGGCTTGCCAGGTTGAATCCACTCATGACTTCCTTCGCAGCATCCACGATGGTCTTCACTGGAACCTAAGAAAGACTCAATCTTCTGACGGCCCTCAGTGACACTTAGAACAAATTTATCCAAAAATCTTTATCTATCTAGTCCTTCTAAACCATATACAAAATAGTCCTAACATCTATCCATCTGTATGCATATAGACACACCCGCGAGAGTATCTGGTTTGTATCCATTGTTGGGTGTAAAGGAAATGTAGTATGTAGCTGTTATGACCAAATAATTCTGTTGATGTGGTGATCACTTAAAAGTTAATGAATCAGAGACGTTTATGTTATCTATCTCTCTTTATGAACTTCAACAATGGTGTCTAACTGATTTTACGTTCAATGATCCAATTGATTGAAAGTGTCTTTATAACTGCTTCATGCTTAAATTGAAGTACCTGACGACCTAACATTCCTACTGTGCATAATGCAACTTGATTGAGCAAACATCTATGTTGTGCTAGAGAAGAACTCAGCATTGCCTGCAACCAAAACATTCAAACAAAAATCATTCCATGTCCTATCTTACTACATTTTTTTTTTTTTATGCTGCAATACATAAAGATTAGCAGACTTACTTGGTTAATAATATGCATCACCATCATCATCCTCACCACCATTTAGCTTCCGATCTACTTTCTCTTTCTTTTTCTCACTTAGATTTGTGAGTCTAACCGTTTGTCTAACTTATTCTCACGTATCGACGACTCACAAGACCAAAGATCTTCACTGATCCTCTTGCATGTATCGAGTAAGTAACTGTGTACCTCTCCTTTTCCTTTGTCCATTGTATTTTACCACACAAGTAACTCATCGGTTTCTTTCATTCCTTGTCAAGGAGTTATTGTCTTCTACTAGTTTTCAGTTGTGAATTAATTTTGGGTTGCAGATTCTTTGGTGGGTGAACTTCGACATCATTCCCAGTGACAACTCATTTCAAGGTGCTCCATCTCAGTGTCACTCACTCTTTGTTTGCTTGGACCTCGACGAAAGGAGTGGCTTTGGTTTCTTCTTGCAAGTATCGTTCTGATTATGTTTGGTTACTGCTGCTTTAGTCCGATTTTCTGCTGCGGACGATGGAGACGTAGGCTTCTCCTCTGTCACCAGTGGTGTGGAGCCATCCCAAGAACGAACCTCCGCCCTACCAACTCAGTCTGAGCTCTTTTCTTACCGTTGTAACAGCCGCTTCCAGGAAAGCATGGTTTGCTATGGTTGTTGGTTTCTGTATCGGCTCTGATCCTCTCTATTGATGATTGTGTTCTTGTTGATTTTTTTCTAGTAGATTACAACCATTAGTGGAGAGGAAATTTAAATTCGGGAATAGTACACTTCATGAGGTTTGTACACTCAGTTTATGTCTATGTTCTTCAATTCTCTGTTTTAGTTTCAGTGTCTTTTTGTAAAATTTGGTTCACAATTAGTAAGAACTTTTTTTATAAAAGAAACTTGGGATAAAAGTTTTCAGAAAAGATAGGAATTTAGGTAGTTGGAATTGTAGAAAAATACTCGATGAAGAAAAAAATTCAATCGATTGCTTTTTGTTTTTGCTTTGTAAAACCATGCCATATGTAGAGAAATTTGTGGTCATGTTATTTGTGAGTTACTACTATATAAAATACTTTTAAAGTTTGTATTTAAATATTAAATTAATGAAAAACAAAAAAAAAAAAATCATTGCAGAATATTAATGTGTTGGGCTTTACTGTTGCTTTGTTGATTAAATTTTTTTCATAGCCAGACATCTGAGCCCATATGCGGGCTTCACAACAAAACCAACTTTTGCGAGAGCGCCTCTCACCCACTGATCACAGTTCTTCTAAACAAAGATAGAGTATGACACGTGGCAAGAAACCAGTTGCGCAAAAATCATATATGGATAAGGAATGGATCATTTCTCATCAAAGGCAACGCTTTCCACAGACTCAAACTAAAACACATCTCACAAGCATTACCCGAGAGAGAGAAGAATCAAAAAACGTAGAATCAAATCAAAATTATTAAGCAATGGCATCGATGACCATGACAGCCACATTCCTCCCTGCCGTCTCTAAGCTCCCCTCAACCACCGGTGGACGAAGGTTCTCGGTGATCAGAGCTTCAACAAGCGACTCCTTACAAGTCAAGGAGCCGCCGGCACAGAACAACACCACAATGAGGAGGGATCTCATGTTCACAGCCGCAGCAGCTGCGGTTTGTTCCTTGGCTAAGGTAGCCATGGCAGACGAGGAAGAGCCCAAACGAGGGACAGAGGCGGCTAAGAAGAAGTACGCTCAAGTTTGTGTCACAATGCCGACCGCCAAGATCTGTCGCTACTGATTCATGTCTCTCTCCCTCTCTGTCTCTTTCTTATTTCGGTAAAATTTTCTCAACCTTGGTTTGTAATCGTATACTATATCAATTTCATATTTTGCTACTAGATTTCATCTCCTTTTCGAATAATAAACCAAACTTGACAAAAGCATTGCATAGTTTAAGTAACCTGAAAACAAGAATGAGCCTAGTACCAAATTTATTCAAAGTGAAAACAAACTACGAAGTGAGATTAGCTTCAACCACCTGCATACGAATAGACAATCCTCTCTCATCCCACGTAGTATCCCCAAACACTGCTCCACTCCGATCACGAACAATGCATTCACCTCTCTCTCCCGGTTTTAATGAACAGCCACTTGATGTCATCAGAGGAACACTCAACACGTTTCTGTTGATTCCTCGGGGAACAAAAAGCACATCCTTGATCGTCCTCTTCTTCCCGTCCTTCATCACAACCTTCACATCTCCTCTTCCTTCTGCCATGATAACTGTTCCGTCCACCAAACCAACCTTAGCTTTCTGCGTTCTGTCTAGGTTGGAGAAAAGCTTCCCATACGGAGAGATGTGGCTCGTGGCGTGGCCGTACAGCATCCACGTGTCCTCATCGTATGTGAAGGCACTTAACTCTAACTTGGCCAACAGTATGTAGTCAACTGCTATTTCATCTTCTTCTGGTTCAGTCCCCGCCTGTCTAAAGCAGTGTCTTCCAGAGAGACCTGGTTTTAAACACCAGTCCCCTTCCTTAGGGATGGAGTAACACTCTTCTCGGTTATGATCATCCTTCTTGCACACGCCACACCATTTACCACCACCAGACTCAGCTTCTAGCTTCATCATTCGATAAACATATTCATCTGGCATCGCATCAAATCTACGGAAAAACTCAGCAAGAGTCTCGAGAGTCATCGTCTTCAGATCCATGAGCTCTTCAATCACAGGAGCGGCTTCCTTGTACGACCCTGAGAGCGATCCTAAAACCTTCTTCACAACCTCGTAATCAGATTTATCATTCTTCAAAACACGCAACTGTTCAACGATTCTACTAACCCTAGCGAAGTAGGAAACAATCGATTCTCTTTCACACATGCTAAGTTCCTCGAATTGGTTCTCTAAACTACGAAGTTTCGCCTCTTCGAGCGAATCCCAAAGCTCCTTGGCCGAAGCAGCGGAGATAGTTTCCCTGAAGGACGAATCTGGGAGAGAGGCTTGCATTATCTTGAGCGCTTTGATGTCTCTCATCACACGGTTTCTCCAGTGAGCGAGATCTCCGACTTTGATCGTCGCTGCTAACTCTGGAATCTTCGTCGGATCGGGTGGGAGTCCGTTTTCGACGACGTCCCAGAGTCCTTTCTCCACGAGTGTAGTTTTCGCGGTATGAGCCCACGTTTCATAGTTAAAGTCATCGGAAGCACCGTCTTGTGTCTTCGCTGCCGCCATAGCCGTCGTGTCACGTTAGGTTTTCTTAAACTTTGTTTGTTTATCCCTAATAAACTATTTCATGACCAGAACGCGTCGCTTAGTATTTATACAACTGACATTAAACCAAATCGTAAACCCTTTTTGGTTTACCGATTCGGTTTAATGTCGGAAAGGATATTTTCTGTTTAGATTTTCTCTAGGCCTGAGCGGGGTTCTGTTTGGATTTAGATTCAAATTTAAAATTTTTGGATTTTCAATATCATGTTCATAGGTTTTATTTAGTTTCTTTTTTTTTAACATTTTCGTCGAATTCAGTTCAGATCATTTTATATCTAATAATCTAAAATCTTCCTAAAATCTAGAAAAACTACTTAAATTATCTAAACTATTTAAATTAGCTATATAATTTACAAAACAAAACTGGTATAAAAACTGGCGAAATATTATAATATTTTAAGTTTTAGTTCGGATTTCGAGGATCTCCAAAATACTAAATTTCAAAGTAAAGTAACTTTAGGGTGCGAAGTTTTAAAAACAATTTCCTATCGAATTCAGGTTTTTAGGGTCGATACGGAGTTCTCGATAATCAAATACGGTTTGGTCTGGTTTAGTTTAAATGGGTTGATCCGGTTAAGTTATTAAACCTTACACCGCACGCAAGTTTCTCTCCTATGATCAACAAGAGTTTTGTTGATTGTTTGAACTTGTGATTAGAACTCACCATACCAATAAAAATGTTTGGAAACTACATTAGTACCAAAGCCGTCCAGAAACTATATTAATACCAAAGCCGTCCAAGTTGAAAAGATAACAGACTGATTCATACTGCAGTAGCAAACAAGCAATAAAAACGACCAAACTGAAAACATGATAACACCAAACCAAAAGAGAAAACAACACATACTTCCACCTTACGAGTTACGTCCAGTACCAAAGTGAAAAGCATAGAGAGCTAACTAAGAGGTGAGATTACCTTCAACCACATTCAAACGCAGAGCTGGTCCTCTCTCATCCCACACAGGCTCCCCAAACACCGCCCCAGTTCGGTCGTGAAACGTGCATTTCTTTGGTTCCATTATCGCTGAATAGCCTCTTGCTGTCAACTGATCAAGACTTAGCACGTTTCCCTTCAACCCAGGAACGAAAAGCACATTCTTTATAGTCTTCTTCTTCCCATCCTTCATCATAATCTTCACATCTCCTCTTCCTTCAACCCTGAGAACTTTTCCGTCTGAGAAACCAACCTTAGCTTTATGTGTTCTGTCCAAAGCAGTGAAGTACTTCTCATACGGAGTCATATGATTCGTGGTACCACAGGGGTATACCATCCACACATCCTCATCATACGTCCCCTTACCTAAAGCTTCCTCTGCTAACATCAAGTACTCAACTTCAACTTCCTCCTCCTCTTGTTGTTGATTCTTTCTCTTGCAATCTCTCGCGTAGTGCCCTCGTTCTCCACATTGAAAGCACTTACCTCGCCTTGAACTCCCCTTTCTAAGGTTGTAATAACACTCTTCCTCGTTGTGATTCGTCTTCTTGCACAAATCACACCACTTACCAGACCTCGAGTCAAGACACATACCTTTCAACATCAGACCCATAAAATCCTCCGCCACGTCATCATAAATATCGAAAAACTCAGGAAGACTCTCAAGAGGCATGTTCTCCATAACCTCCACGTTCTCTTCCAAACACGGAGCCACAATCTTATACGGCATCGTGAGCGAACTCAACACCTTCTTGTTAACCTCGTACTTAGTCTTCACCTTGTTCAAACGACGCATCTCTTCAAGAATCACCGTAACTCTATCTACATAACGTTCGATTGTTTCTCCTTCCTTCATGCTAAGTTCTTGGAACTGCTTCTCTAACCTAACTAGCTCCACCGCTTTGTTACCGTTTTTGAGCAAGTCCCAAGCGTCTTTGGCCGAAGAAGCAGAGAGAGTCTTCCTAAAAGCAGAGTTTGGAAGAGATGATTGCATTACCTGAAGCGCTTTGGTGTCTTTCACCACGAGATCTCTCCATTTCGAGAGTTCTTCGGGTTGAATCGTCGCTGAGAGGTTTGGATTCTTCGATGGATCTGGTGGGACTCCGTTTTCGACGACGTCCCATAGTCCTCTCTCGATTAGTTTGGTTCTCGTAGCGGGAGCCCAGGTTTCGAAGTTCAGTTCATCGGAGATCTTCGATGATGCCGCCATAGCCGTAACAGTTAGGGTTTTTAAAAACCCTTTTTTTCTCTTGGAGAGAGCGAACACTTTCTATTTTATATAGTGACATTGTTACATCATAACTGTAAACCCTAACTTGCATTTTGAAATCGAACGGAACGTTTCAAATTTTTGAAACTGTTTTGGTTCGGTTTTAAAGCAGTTGGAGAACGTAAGTGTGTTTGGTCAAGCATTCCGGTTCGGTTCGAGGAGATGCGTTGTCAATTAATTAAATACACTCTTGAACTTGGCTAATATGGAGTTTTTGTATCGGTTCTGGTTGGGATGTAACTAGGACGAGTTATTCATATGGAAATCTAATGAAACTAAAAGCCTGGTTCAACAAATGGGTTGATACGGTTAGGTGATTTGACCCAACACCACGCGCGAGCTTTTCTTTCTTCTGATGGTCAACAAGAATCATTAATGGTTTTGACTTGATTGCCTTCATCTTTCCTCAGTTATGAATCTGATTCTGACATGAGGCATGTAAGTATTCAAGGTAACTGTTTAACTTTGCTTGTAAAACTAGTCTAGTATCTAGAGGTATGGATTGGACTAGTGGTAGTTGTTAAAATCTACTGGTTTAAAGGTGTGCGTAGTAAGTAGCAAATTTACTACAATAGTGTGTGTAGTAAGTAGCAAATTTACTACAGTAGTGTATGTGTAAGAGAGCGTTAGGTCTGAGAGTATATGAATGCAACAATGAATTTCTCTCATCTCTCCAAATCATTACATCAGACCGAGAATCAAAAATAAGAGAAGAAAGATAATGCAAACCTGATGTAAATGGAAAGTTACAACACTTTTGAAAACTAAGAAACTTGACAATATCTCATAAGATAATTACCAAGATTACTGATTACAAAACACACAAAAGACTAAAAAGTTAATCCCAAAGACTTAGAATTAACCGAAAAGATGGCTCACTATAAAAAATTTTGAACTTTTCAACCATAGCTCATTATTTTTTCCACCTTATTTAACAAACATCAATTCTACTATCAAACTTGAAGATAACCTAAGCGGTGATATTACATTCAAAGAACCTTAAACCGCAAGGCTTTCTATTTTATGTTGAGTGGCATCTAAATCGTAATCGTAAACCCTAAATTGCATTTTGTAATCCAATGAAAACGTTTCAAATGTCGAAAAGGTTTTGGTTCAGTTTTACGGCAATTGGAGAGAAACAAGTGTGTTTGGTCAAACATTTGGTTCGGTTCGAGGAGATGCGTTGTAGATTAATAAATCCTATTAAACTTAAATACACCGTTGAACTTGGCTAATAATAATATGAGGTTTTTGAATAGGTTCTGATTCGTATCATCGTATGTAACCAGGACGAGCTATTCTTGTGAAAATCCAATGTAGTTAAGCCTGGTTCAACGAACAGATTAATCCGGTTGATTTAACCCAACACCACACGCGAGTTTCTCTCACTACTGATGGTTAACAAGATTTTTTGATGGTTTTGACTTGTGATTTAGAACTAAGACGCCAAGATTCCAAGAATATGCGATGCATTTGGATGATTGATTAACAGTCAGCTTTTGAATGATGCTTAAGCAGTGGTTGAGATTTGATCCAGAACATCTACAAACATGGTTTACTCCAAAGACCTAATGATAGCTGGAGCACAGTCACAAGGGTCACAACATACACTAGAATGATCCAAAATGTTTCCTTTAAAAACTAGATTAATGTCGCTAAACTATGAGACCAGACTAACTCATGTATGCATTAGCCTTCTAATCACCTGCAAACTCATAGAGAAATCTCTCTCATCCCACCTTGTTTGGCCAAAACAATTTCCCAGTGCAATCCCTTATAATGGAATTATTTGCTCCCTTTACAACTACATAGGGCTACATTCGAGCTGACCAACACTTAAAAGAGGGATTAAAGAAGGCCACTAATGAGCCATCGGGGAAGTCCATATCAATTAGTTTGTTTTAATTAACTAAGCTAGAACTAAATAAGAGTGGTTATGAAATGATAGTTAGCGTATGGTAAGATGTTGAACTTTGCTTGTAAAACTAGTATAGTCGTCTAGTATGTAGATGTACTGTGGACTAGTGATAGTTGTTGAACTCTAGAGGTCTAAATGTCAGTGTGTAGTAAGTAACATATCTACTATAAATGTCAGTGTATAGTATGAATGCAACAATGAAGTTTCTCTCATCTCTCTAAATCATTATATCAAACCCAGATTCAGGTTCAGCACTTATGACAATATAACACATAGCTCATAAGATAACAATCAAGATTACTGATTATAAAACACACCAAGAACAAAAAGTTGAGCCTAAAGAGTTAGAATTAACAGAAAAGATGTCTCAATCTCAAAAAAAGATTAAACTTTCACCTCTAACCTTACTAATTAATATCAAGTCTACTACCAAACTTGAAAGATAACTTAACGGGTGAGAGATTACAATTCAAACAACCTCGAACCTCATGAAAAAGCCTCTCTTTTCATCCCACCAAGCTTCACCAAACAATGTTCCAGTCTCCCGATCCCTTATAGTAATCAACTTAGGTCCCATCTTAACAACATATCCACACTTATTCATCTGACCAACACTCAAAACATTTGCCACAATCCCAGGAACGTAAAGCACATCCTTGATCGTCCTCGTCTTCCCTTCCCTCGTCAAGATCTTAACATCTCCTACCCCTTGTGCCACGACAGTACTTCCGTTAAGAAACGTAACCTTATCTCTCCGTGTCTTATCCAGAGTGGTGAAATTCTTTTCGTTAGGAGTCATATGGTTCGCGGTGTTGGTGTGTACCATCCACATATCCGCATCGTACGACACGTCAGGCGCTAGTTGTAGCATCTCCCAGAGTTCCTTAGCCGAAGTAGCCGTCAGTGTCTTCTTGAAGATCGAGTCCGTGAGAGAAGACTGTAATATCTCGAGAGCTTTCATGTCTTGTCTCACGAGATCTCTCCACCTGCAAAGCTCTTTGAAGTCAAGTGTCGCTGCTGTATCCGGATCCTTGGATGGATCTAGGGGGATTCCGTTCTCGACAACGTCCCAAAGTCCTTCGTTCGCTAGGGTGATTCTCATCGTCAACGACCACACTCCAAAGTTTAGGTCATCGGTGATGAGTTCGTGCAGAGAGGGTGTTCTTGCAGCAGCCATAAGAGCATGTCCATTGGTTAGAACCCTTCAAAGGTTCTAATGATTAATTTAATTGTTAATTGTGTACTTTATTAAGTTTAGAACCCTTGTTAATATAATTAGTTTTGTTAAGGTCCAATAGAAGAACCTCTTTGAGGTTCTTAAATTTTTTTCTTAAATTGAATTATTAAATTTGAGATAAAAATATTGTTCCAAAATTAACAAAAAGCATTAATCTTCGAAACTCTTTCACAAAACTCAAAATAAGACATTTTCTAACAAAATGAAATACATGAGCTAAATAGCCGTAAACTTAGATGAAACTTACCAATGCGGCCAACATGAAACACATGAGCTAACATCATTGATAAAATTCTGAGCGGTCTTCCTCTTCTAGTACTATGATTGATTCAAGCAAAGTAAAGAAACATTTTTCTCATCAGGTTGATACGTACATGGATTTTGTGGCGGGAGAGATGTCAAATGAAGCAAGGAAGTGAAACACCAACAGATGCAGCTGAAATAATTAGAAGAAACTCATAGCCATAACCAAAGGTCGTCCCAGCAGTCCACATTTAGGGAGTAGAGGGAAGAAGTATTGTAGGGAATACAGCCACAGATGCAAAGACAAGAAGACCACACCCAGGATGTGTAATAGTCCTTTATCTTCCATTTTATAATCGGGACAAGCTCCTGCCAAAAGAAAAACCAAACCAAGTGGATAATAGTTCCCCAAGATAACAAAAGAAAAACGCAGTACACAGATAATCTCTAATGCAAGAACTAAAGTAAGTACGAACATCAAGGCAATACACAATGTTCTAACCAGAGTGGCAAACACTATGCTAAAGGACCTAGCCATCTGTACGCAACGAAGGCCAAGGAAGCAAAGAAAGAGAATTAAAGAGCAAGCTTGACCCTGAACCAAAACGGTCGATGAAGCAGCCTCCTAAACCAAAAGAACAGCCTTTTCGTCTTCTGGACACGTCATCGGGACACAATCTAGAGACGGGAAGAGCCTAATCGAGCGGGATCTTCCAATCCAGTGATCGGCAGATTCGAGCTTGGCTTGAAGGAGAAGATGAATGCAATCGAGAGAGGGAAGGACCCATTCGAGCAGTGACTTTAATCTGGATCTCTCCATTCCCATTTCAGCTGATTGAGAGAGGAAGGAGGACGAGGGAGAAGAAGAGATCGAGATTTGAGGGGGAAGGCTAGAGAGCAGGAGCCGGAGCAAGCGAGTGAGAGACATCGAAGAAGACAATGAAAGTTTAGCCAATAAGAAAAGAGCACGTATGGAGTTTTTAGCGGTTCTAAAAGTCCTATATTAGACACCGGTTCTGCTCTTTCACCTCATTTTTGATTTTTTTTTTTTTTAGAACCTCTTGTTAGAGCCTCTGATGGAGGTGGTCTAAGTGCTTTCTTTGGTCTTGGAGACCCAAGGTGCCAACACTTTATATTTGTATATACAGTGGCATTATTCTTTTTTTTTTTAATCGACAACATTATTCCAAACCCTAAATCCTAGTACGATTTGAAATTTGAAATCATATTTGGACCGCCATAGCCGGTTATACTTCCTATAGTTCATATTTAAGGTGGGTTTGTTCGGTTTAATGCAATTTGAAATTACATTTAACCAAAGTGAAATCAATCGGCCGGTTCTCTGATGCGTATTTTCTTTTTGTTTCTTAATTATAACAACACTGATTTAACTTCAGTTCATGTAATTAATAAGAAGAAAATTATAAAAAATGAATTTGGTACGTCGAATATATTTGGGAAACTTTGATAATACGTTTTCACCTAACTTATGATTATAAAAAATTGGATTTTTGAATCAGTTATGGGATAGACAAAATTATTGGGATGAATGACTTTCAAATTTAGCTGCCTGGTTTAGTTAAAAGAAGGGAATGTATTTGAGGCTAAAGAGTTTTATAAGGAGATGATCCGTATGTCTGTAGATGGAACTTACAAGTTTTTGAGGCTAAAGAGTTTTACGTGGAGCGTTGTTACTTACAAGTTTAGTTTTTTTTCTTTCTTTTGATAAACTCTATCGGCTGATCCGGTCGGCCTCGGTAGGAACGTACTTAGTGCTACAGAGTGTACTGGCTATTACACTGTCTGTTCCGAGTTTGGAATATCTTCCGAGTAATGCCAGCAGATGAACCGATCATCTGTTACGATCCACCATGTAAACCATTTGAGACAAATCCCAAGCCTAGACTGGCAAAATAATAATAATTTAGTTCCCAAAGGGAATCAAACCCATGACTGATGTGAGTGCACACTAAACCCCAAGAGATTACCACTAGGTTACCATCACTTGATTACAAGTTTAGTTTTAATCAGATGGAACTTCAGTTTGAGTTGAACATGAGAGGTTCAATTGAATTTGAGAAAGAAAAGCAAGTGTCTTGGATGGAGACATAGGGTTTCAAGGATGAACTTTAAACCTCTTAACTCACATGATATCTCTCTCTCTCTCTCTTATGTACATGATGGTACATTTGCATAAGCATGTCTCAGAGGAGACAAAAGAAAGCGTGCATGCATGTTGCTGTTTCATCTGAGAGACAAAAGGAATCAAGGCGTAACTATGGTAGTTGTTGCATTATCAATGGTGTGAGCGTAGTATGAGAAAACTCGAGTGTTTAAGCAAGGACCTAGGGTTTGAGAGCACTACAAGCACATAAATGGTTGAGAGTGGAGAAAACAAAAGAGAGGAAAAACATGGGTTTGAAAGAGGGTTTGTATTTGACAGAGTGAGTTTGTGGATTGGTGGACAAGTCAAACTTGATGCCTGTGGAAGAGGCCTAAACCTCAAGTTTATAACTAAAAATACATTCTTCAAATCTGATATATACTGGCTGGCTAAAAGAAAAATGGTCCAGTGAGTACTTAGAATATATTTTTTCCTTGTAAGAAACCATCCAAAAAACACTTATTCCTGTAGGTTAACAAATGTTACAAACCAGATCAACTAGTGATCTCTCTCCGAACATTCTTGAGTGTAATTCAAAAGCCCCCAAAAACACGACATAACAAATTCAAAACGTGACAGAAAAGAGTGCACTCACTCACTGGAATTTACTCTTCTGTACACTAATTGAGGAAAAGAGCAGAGAATCTTGAGGAGATGTCTTACTCTACTCTCTCGTCTCACCAGCCAACGTTCCTTCCTCCTCTTCTTCCCCATCAAACTCTTGTTCTACACCTTTCACCTGCACAAAATCTCTTTCATTAGAAGAAGAGTACAGTCCAAGTTCTTGATTCTTCAATGGCTACTTAGCACCACAACATTATGACAGAGACACGTCTAGAACTTATACCATATGTAGTAAGAAACTGCTTAGGAGGATCTACGTTAGTTACCTCGGGTACGTAATGCATCAGCATGTTTTCTATTCCTGATTTCAATGTGACAGATGAGCTTGGACAACCACTACAAGCTCCTTGCATCCTCAGCTTCACTATTCCGCTTTCACTGTTCAAACCCCCACCCAAAGGAATTTACTTAAATAACTAAAGAAAACAGATTTCATTGATCATTGCTAGAGACTCAGGAAGCAAACTTACGGATCAAACCCACAATACTCAATGTCCCCACCATCATCTTGGACTGCTGGTCTGATGCGCGTTTCTAAGAGTTCCTTGATCATTGCTACGGTTTCAGAGTCATCCTGAATTACAAAAAAAACACAACAACACTTCTTACCCCCACAGGCTTATCTACCAATATATTAAACTATAATCAACAGAACATCATAGAAACCTCATGCCTATATAACTTATAACTCTCAATTAACTCAATAAAATAGAAGCTATTGTTAGAGAATGCACAACACAAACTATATTAAAACAGACACCCTGAAGAATCCAGGTGGTATTGAAAACTACACTCTTCACAAAACTAACTATAGCCAAAATGAGAAAAATATATAAAGATCAATAGTGCCAGAGGTGTTTACCTCGCTGATGGCAGTATCCTTGGCAGCAGCAGCTTGTGAGTCCAGAAACAAAGGCTGGCCAGAAGAGTAGAAATCCATGACAGCTGCAAATATCTCAGGCTTGAGGATATCCCACGACACATCATCTGATTTTGTCACAGTGACAAAGTCTGACCCAAAGAAAACTCGGACCACACCTGCAAATCAAAGAAAGAATCACACCACATTACATTGAAAGACTGTGTCTTTCCATCAGAAAAAAATGAACAGATAACATGTAAGGGATAACACAGTACCATCAATGGAGTAGATGGACTTGGCTAAAGGTGAACCCAAAGCTGAACGAACGTTAGGAAAATCAGCACTTCCAACCTCCATGACTGGTTTTCCAGGATAAAACATGAGAGAAGAAGGATTCGGAGTAGCTTGTGTTTGTATAAACATCGTCCTTCTCTGCCCTGCTCATGAGGTAACCTAGTTAGACCCTTAAAGACTGCTTTTATCTGAGGAGCTATTATCGAATAATGTATCAAAGCAAATGATGTACGACACAAAGAGAGAACAAGAACAAGTCCCAGACTTTATGATGGCAATGATATACGAAAACAAAACAACAAAGAAGATCAATACCTCCGAGAAAAGCCCATTTCTGAGGAAGTAAAGAAGATCTCGAAGAGGAGGTGAGATCAGGTGAATTGGTCGGAAAGTGCGTTGCCGCCGAGATGAAGAGCGAGCGACGAGATACAAGAAAAGAGGAAGACGAAGAAGAAACCGTACTACTTCCTCTAGAAATAATCTCGCGACCACCGAGTCGCGAAAGAGAATTCACAATCCTCGCAATCCCTTTCATTGCTTGCACCCTTTTGTTGTCAATCGCAATCTCTCAAGCTCCTTTTATGTTTCAAAATCACGCAGAGAAGAAAAAGAAAGACAATCGCTTGTCCCCTGTCCAGTTATTAGGGTTTCGTCCTAGTCGCAGACCGGATAAAAAAAGACGGATCCTTTTGTGAGTTATTGTCGGAGAGAAACTTTTATACGCGCGTTGTGTTGAACTATTCATTCACCGCTTGAGCATAAATGTAAATAATTTGCACGTTGACAGTAAATATTTGAATTTTCAAAGAACAAGTCTTTATATTATTACAAGCCATGGGGCATCAGCTTTGTTAATTTCAACTAGTTTCTATAACTCAGAACTCGTCTCTCTTCTGTTGTGTCTGAAAGGTTTGGTCTTGGCTACATCTACTACTATCATCCACCCATTAATAATCTGCGCCAGAGAGAAACCACCAATAACATCATGTTCAGAATTTACGTTTGAGTATATAGGGAAAAAAAACACTTAAGGGTCTCAGAAGCCTTAGCTTTACCTTTCCATTCATCTCTTTTAGTGCAACGCTTGCAGCTTCCTCTGTTGTGTACTCTATAAAGGCATAACCTTTTGATCTCTTTGATACCTTGTCCATTATTATTTTGACTGCAGATTCAAGTTATATATAGGCTGTGATCATCTATGTTTGTTTCCCAATGAAACTTGTGACCTGTGAACTGGATAGTAAATCATAAAGTACCTTCCACTAGTTCACCGAATGCTTCAAATGCTGCACGCAGTGTCTTCTCAGATGTGTAGAAAGACAGTCCTGAAATGTGAGAAAGCCAAATATACATGTTGTATCAGTAAATATAACCCACTGAAACAACTTATATCTCCAAACGCTGTTGAGAGTGTGCCACTTAACAGATTATGCAATGTGACCAATACATACATACAAACTCAAGTGTTGGCATACCGGTTATAAACAGCTTCTTCGTTTTAACAGGAGGAGACTCTGAACTTTCTTTTGAATCTTGTGTACTAATATCGCCTTCTGGAAAAGGAAAAATAGCCAAAATTATAACAATGTGAGATTCAAGTTATACAAACATATCCATAAATTCAGCTGAAAGGTAGGGTTGTTAAAGATTCATGGCAATACTATTTTCAAAGCGTAAGATCAGTATCAAAGACAGACCTTCATAGTTTTTGTTTAGTGACTCGAAATTGTTATCCGGGACAACAGCAAGAACACCAGGTACACCTGCATCAATCAAAATACAATCTCTTCATCTGTTAGCATAATTCACGGAGAACAAAAACATTGATTGTCTGAATCACAAACCAGCTAACTCCTCGGCGCATTTTTCATCCAGATCACAACAAAAACCAAATTTGGACTGCCAAGAAACATGGTAAAGACACATCTGTGCATCTTTTTCACTGCAAAACAAGGGGCAATAAAATGCTGTTAAAATCTGAAGATTGGCAATAGCTTTCTCAAGACAAAATTCAAACAAGAAACTCACTTCCACAAAACCTTGTTTAGCAGTTGAACACAATGATCAACCATCTGTGCTTTAGTAACAATCCCAACCCCTGGCTTGTCTATACGGACCATCCAATGTTTCACTGTCCCATGATCAAACAATGAAACACCTGTCTGTGTCTCAATCCCATAATTTTTAGCTCCTGAACTGTAACCAGCTTCAGGTCTAACAGATAGTACTCCAGGTAAACCTAAGTTCATAGACAAACAATTAAAACACCTAACAGAATCTGCTTTTTTTCAAGTTACAATGGCATCAAGATAAACATATAATACTCACGAGCGAGCTGGTGTGAAGCATCTTCGTCGATATGACAACAAAACCCGAAATGGGTATCAAAGGAAGCATCATATATACTCATCTGCGCATCCTTTTCGCTGCAAAAAACATGGCAGTAAGCAAAATATGTTAAAGAAGAAAACTTGAAAAGAAACAAAAGAAGAATGAGCAGAAGAAAAGAACCCAACTTGCCCAGCACTTTCGCAAGAATCTCGACATAATAATCTACAATATCGGATTTTGAAGAGAAACCTTGAGGAGGTTTATCCAATATCACCATCCAATAACTGTTTGGAGAGAGAGTAGTAGAAGACGACGGTGCGGATACTGCAGAGGAGTAAACGAGGTGTGATGAGAAAGAGAGATGATTCTTTCCAAAAGTTCCGAACTTTATGTTGGGAGAATACGAAGGGAAGAATGGGTTATTGATAATGTTTGAGGAAGAGTTAGAGATGGGGAGGAAGAAGGAAGCGGAACTGATAAGTGCTTCCATGGGAACTCCTTCAAAGCTTCTTGCTTTGTTTCCTCTACTCCTTTAAAATTATTTAAACCGACAATTGAATTTAAACCGAACTTTTGTTGACCAAAAAAAAAAACCGAACTACTAATATATAATTGATTTTTAATTTGTTCATATGTCATAGATGTAGTCCAAATGAATCTTTCAAGAACTCGAGACCGAAAAGAAGTAATTTCAGATAAATAAATTACTTTCTTAAAATTTAAAATTTAACTGAACCATAAACACACAAAAATCTATATTTGTAGTTACAAGTTTTGATAATTCCTAACAAAACATTAACATTATAAAATTAATTTATGCAGATATTAAATATTTATTTATGTTGGTAAATTAGTTATGAACAAAATGATGTTTTTAAAAAATAATTAGATAATTTAAATTTAATTTAATCGATTGAAATCAGGCTACATTATTTAAAATGATCAAAATGATTTAAATCATTTCAAACTAGTCCAAATATATGTGAACAGTTAACTAAATTTTTGTTTAATGATTTGATCTAATTTCACTTTTTATTTTATTTTTAATTGATATTTAGATAAGTAAATTTAATTATTAAATAGCCAATTTTGTTTATATTTATTCAACAATTATGATTTTTAATTATAATTATTTAATTGATTATAGATATTAAAATCTAAGATAAAAATAAAATATATAACAAATAACCATATCATTTGTTAATGGATAAATTTCAAGTAGATCTCAAATAATTGTTTGACAATAATCATATATAAAATATTAATCACTGCATAGTGATTTGTTAAATATTGAATAAAACTATATATATATATATATATATATATATATATATATATATATATGTTAATTAAGAAAAAGTTATTCAAACATAAATTGTGAAATCTGAAAATTTTCATTTGTTTTCGTGTTTTTAAATCTTCATTGATATAAATTTGGAAACACCAATCTAGTCCAGCGTATTTTTATACGATTTGGTAACATATCCAAGTAGTTTATGGAAGATTGACCTCTGCCAATCCGTGTATAATCTAACCGGGTTTTGCGACATGAGTCCGACGGTTTAACAGAAAACCGGGAATCTTTCTGTTATAACCCAAAAAATAAAACATTGGATCTGTAAGAAAAAATCGAAAAAACAAAACTCTTCGTCTCGGAAAGAAGAGATGAAGAAGCCGGTCGGAGCCGAGAAGAAGAGGGTTAAACGATCATCAGGATCTGCTTCCTCCGCCGCTAGAGATTCCGGTTCCGATCCTCCACCTAGGGTTTGCTTCTCTCATTATACGCTAATCTCTTTCGGACAAAATGTTGTGTTTAGGTTACGTTTCCTTTTTGTTTGATCTGTTTCAGTATCTTATAGAGCGTGAAACTGTGATTATATAAAATTTTCTTGATTACTGTTTGCTAAATTGTATGTAAATACACAGATATGTGTGTATACACATCATTGTTCTTGTGTAATGTAAATAATGTAATGTGTGGAATGTTATATTGTTGCTAAATTGTATGATATATGTTTATATACATCATTGTTCCTTTCCTTAAGCGTTGTGAGATGTAAATAATATAAACTGTGGAATGTTTTATTGTTGAAAGTTTGAGTCTTTTTGCCTTTGTGATGTGAATTGATCCTTTTCTTGTTTGCATTTACTAGAAGAAAGGTGTGAAGAAAGATGTGTTTCAGTTGTTTGCTGAGAAAGTTAGAGACAACAAGGGATTGGAATCAAGATGGGCTGTTATGGAGGAAGCACGTGTCGAGTACTTCAGAGGCAAAGACTTCGTGAGTTTTTTGAAGAATCACCCCGAGTGTAAAGAGATTCTTGAAGAAGATAAAGACCTTGACGCGGAAGATATTGCCAATGTGTTGTTGGGAAAGAACCTCCTGGTCCGATGTGATCGTGTCACTAAAACTGTTCGTCCCGGGAAGAAAAAGCTGTCTACTTGGCCAGCTCATCTGGAGATTTTCCGTGTAAGTTTGTTTGGTCTTGGTTCATATGCTCAGCTGTTCATTACTTCTCTCTTCTAGTGACATGTTTTCATGATGTTGAATAGGACTATGATTCCAGTACATAGATATAAAGTTAGCTTCCAGAGATATTTGCTTTTGAACATGTTGTTTCTATCCCTTTTGTTCTTGTTCTTGTCTATTTTTGCTGTCTTTTGAGTGAGATATGTATTCAATATCTCAAGAATTTAAGGCTTTGGTTTATTTTTTTAATCTTTGTAATGCAGGATGACCAATCTTTCTCTGAAAATGATGCATTTTTTGCATGGACGTTTGAGAAACGGCATCCACTCTGGCAAACGCTTTTGTCCTTCTTCTGGCCTGTATTGACTCTCGCTATTTGTTTGTTTCCTGTATACCCACACCGTTGCAAACTCATTGTTCTCTACTCTTGTGCGGGCATTCTTTTGATGATTCTCTCCTTGCTTTTCGGTAAGCTTTACATATATCATCTCTTTAACTATAGATTTATAATGGCTTATACTGAAATTATGTTTGTTCTTGGTTACCCTGAATGTTGCAGTGAGAGCTGTTGCTTTCGGTGCTATGTGGATTCTTCTTGGAAAGCGTGTCTGGTTCTTCCCCAACATTCTTGCAGAGGAAGCCACATTGAAGGAACTGTTCCGTTTCTGGCCAAAGAAAGACGAGGAAGAACCTCCCAAGTGGACATCTCGTCTTTTCTATACGGTAGTGGCTGTTGTTGTTGTCATGCTACTCAGGCGCCATGCCCCTGATGAGGCTGCCAGGGCCAGGTATATAACTTAAACCAAGACAACATCATTTGATTCCTTCCTCAAGAAAAGATTGTTATCTATAATTGCTATGAGTTCTCTGGTTGACTGAATATTGACGGTTTTTTAGAGGCTGACTTGTGATAACTTTTGTGCATACAGGTACCAAAGAAGAATGTCCAACATCATTGATGATGTCCTTGAGTGGTCACCAAAGCTAGCACTCTCTGGTTTGATGGAGAATCAGCCGCCTGTGAACATCACAGAGGCGGCTAACAACTCCTCAGATGCAGCAGCAGGTCCTGACCTTACTGAAGAGGCTGACCTAGACGAAACTCAAGCCGAGGAGGAAGCTGAAGAGTGGAACAACTCGGATATAAAAACATAAAAAAAATTATAGAAACGAAAGTTCATTGTAACAATAAGTCAGCCTATGTGCCCAAGACGAAGTTTAGTTCTTATAGGAAAGTCTTGAAAGATTTTGTGGGTATGACATTACTCTTTTCAGTTTGCACACTCTGGAAGTTAGTTTATTTTAATCACACAGTTTTGGATTCAAAACTTCAAGTCTCGGAATAAACCTAAATGTTTACTAAAGAGTTGACAAAGGGAAAGCAGCAACATTTGACATAACCCAAACTCCAAAAAAGGAAAGAAAAAACACAGTAGTATTTGTACAGGACTCTTTCATGGCTGCTACCAAATAAGCCGACAAAGAGAAAGCCAAGAATGAATTGCCAGTGGAGAGAGGTCACTTGATGGCTAGACGAGCTTGAGAAGGATTGTTTGAGGAAATGCTGTTCCATTGTTGTCCTGAACAGTCTACTTCCTCCCTTCTCTTAGAAGCTGAGCTTTGCATCTCCTCGGACTCTGCTCTATGCTTATCATTCCAAGCTTCAGGTTGATCAGAATTAGATGACGCCGGGGACTGAGTACTACAACCATTGCTCTTTTCTCCAGGTTTTTGATGTGAAGCTTCGGCGTTTGTTTTCTTTGCAAACCGTCCTCCAGTGCCCCTAGGCCTCCTCATAGCATGCTGATGCCGAGATTCATGGAGATAAGGCTGTGTAGCACGCAACCAACCAAAAAGATGATGCATAGAGCAAGGTGATAACTTCACACATAGATCATAGCTCTTGAAAAGCAACTAATAATATTCATGGTAAATGCATTTCACCTTTCTGGATTTGATTAGCTTCATTTCTAGCTCTGCCTTGGCACGGGCCTGCCTTCGCCTAAGAATTGCCTGGTACTGTTTAGCATTCACATAAACTGGTTCTTGTGCCACCTCAGGAGGCAGTGGCATTCTTGAATGATGCATCCCACCATATGGAACATAAGCCTGATAAAAGAAAGTGATAGCTTATCAGAAAGTCACATGGAAAGAATAATTCTTATCACAAAGTAAACTAACTAAATGCATCTTCTTTTTCTTTCCAATAAACGACCATCATCTTGTTTAGTTATAACAAAATACTTGCACGCCATGAACAATGTTAAGGCAATCTTTAACCTGCTAGACTTTAACACCTACGACTAGTAGAATATTGTAACCTGCACCCTCATGTCTCACAACCTAATAGCTGACACGTACCATACCAAATAGTCTTAACATAGAAAAAAAAAATTGGGGAATAAGAAAAGCAACATAAATATGAAGGAGATAAAGTCATATACCATGGGATAGGTTCCCATCATTCCAGCATAATAAGGATCCTGGTATGGATTTGAGGATGCCCATCCCTGCATGATCCATAACCAAAAAAACGAAACTATTAGAAACCAAAGCTAAAGAAAATAATATCAACAGAATACAAAATAAATCAGCTTTACAACTGTGTGGCTAACAAGCTGAGGGTGAGGAGGTCCTGTGACGCCAGGATGAACAAGTTCTTGACTTTTTTCACTGTAATCTCCAGCTGCATGTCGAAAATACAGTAACAAAACTGTAAGCAAATCCACAAAGCGTAAGCACTAGAGAGAGAAGAGAAGTCAATGCACCTGGTTGTTCAGGAGAGGTTGTGACTTGTTGTTCCTTGTTACCATTTTCATCTTTATGAGATGGTGGCTTGGACCCGTTCGTTGATTCCAGATTGTTCTGGTTCTCCAACGGTATCGACTTCTCTCCAGCTTCCTCAACAAAAGAATTTGCATTGCAGGCAGCAGCAGCACGGTGCCACGGGTTTAAACTATTTATGGATGATGTGTGTTGATGAACCTCCTCTGAAACGATCTGATTCACACCTTCAGATTTTGAATGCATGTCTTCACTTTCCTGTTCAAAATCTGATTGTTAGTGATGAAATTGCAACTACACAGAGTAAAAATCAATACGAAATTCACAAAATTCAACTCTCGGAAACTCAAGGAAACGAGTCAGAAACAAGTAAGCAAGGAAAAACCCAGAAAAAATCAACGACTGAATTCACCAAATCAGATGAAATTTCAAAACTTTGAAGGGAAGAAGAAGAAGAGACAGAGCAAAACCCTAAGAACAAACAAAAGGGTATAAGCAGCTCATGCAATCAACAAATCCAAAATTTACAAACATACCATTCAATCGAAGAGACAGAGGCGTTAGTCTAACGAGTGATTGAAGGAGACGAAGAGGAACGATCTGAGGAAGAAGAAGATGAAGAGAAAAAAAAAACAATTTTAATGGAATTGAAATGAATTAATTAATTTTATTTTTGTTTTGATCGTCGTAGGAAGTACATCAGTTTTGTTCTGTTTTGAATCTTCGTTGCCACGTGCTCGCCACATGGACGGCGGCAACATTAATTCTTTTTGACTTCATTTTATGGATAGATGTTTAATAGGATAATTATGGGCTTATAACGGGCTTATAACGGGCTTCAAACGAAATAATAAGGCCTACTATCTTGAATTTTTGTTAGTTTTCTTTCTAAACATCTTCAGTTTTGTGTTGTATAAATGGGGAAGTTTCACAACAATAGTGGATTCATGTTTCAAACTAGCTTTTATTGAAATAGAAATCACAGAAAGTTAACTCAAATATTTCAACTGAATTTTGTTGTGAAAGAAAAATAAAAGAGATTGGAATCAAACATAGATAACTGAAATACAAATCAAAGATATGTAACTACATTTTTGTTACTATAAATAATTGGTATTTACATAAAGAATATGAAAACTAAAGAAATTATAATGAGTGAAAAAAAATTGTCTTACAAAATCTTTATACAGACATTTCAAACCATCTTCTCAAGACACTTTCATATTTGGGATCAGCCATGTAATGAAGTGAGGTGATCTTGTTACGCATCGATTTATCAATCACAATTGCTTGTTCCACTGTGTGCAAACCAGACTGATGCCTTTGCATATTCCTTTCTTTCCACATATGGTAGATACAACTCTGAAAAAAACATTGGCACTAGTATATATGGTCCATGGCATGGAGGTTGTTGTGACTAACAAAATCCATTGTAACATTCCAATCATGATTGATCATGCTTCCACATAATCTGCCCACAAGTCTTTTCCAAACTGTGAAAGTGTATGGATAAGCAAAGACCTTTATATCCAAGAGACCCATAAAGATCTTGAGAGTGAGAATGCCATGGAACCATCTCTTTAACTCCTCTAAAAATTGCATTTAAATCGCTTCGTGAAATGTTCTTATTTGGGTATGGGTTTTAGCCCATGCTATATGTATATACAGTTTAATATAACGGTAGAAAGCACAGTAAAATCTTTATCGCATCAAGTTCATTAAGTACATGGAACTATCTCAGTCCATGGCCAATGGGAGATCAAGCTTACGAGTTAAGAAGATAGTTTGAGGGTATTGTATATTTTGTTTGTTTAAACTTAGTTTAGCATCCATGTAAAAGAAATACTCTATTACTATATGAAAATAGTATGGAAGTTCACATAAAATTTCATGTCGTGCACAGTGACAGAACATGTAGCTGATAAAAAAATAGTCTCGGGTTTATAGAAAAAAAAACCCTCCTCAAATCATATGTAACCTCATTTTATTTTTACTCTAAAATAGATTTAGAAGTAATAATGTTCTAATTTTACTCTATAATAAAGTAAAAATGGGTTTACTCTATGTGCAAAGTAATTTATTTATTTATTACTCATCATTTTATTTGTTTACTATAAAATAGAATAGTATTAGAGTAAAACTTAACTCTATTAATAAGATATTGTAGAATTACTCTATTTAAAAAAAAAGTGATCAGTGGGAGACGAGCTGATCACCATCATTTTTCAAACATTCAATATAAACTTAAAGAAAGGTTCAAAAAATGTAGTACAACATAAATATAAACTAAGTGGGTCAAGAAGATAGTTTGAGGGTATTGTTTCATTTATGTTATTGTACGGGTTATCAATTAAATCACAATCATCATGTTTAGTGTTTTTTGATCTTTCTGTCAAATCTCTCTTCTTGTTCTCATTTTTGAATTAAGTAAATCAGCTAACTTTTCCAAAATATATCTCCATGCTTCATGTATTTTTCACATGATGGAGTTTTGTTTAAGATCGTTATAGTTTTTACATTTTAATATATTTTTTTAAAAAGTTCTTTATGTTATTGAGATGGTTTTTGAGACCCAAAACAAACAATCAAAAGGAGACAAGATGGTAGGACTAATCACTGAAAAATCCGTTAGAGCAATCACTGAAGGAACCACCATATCAAACTACAATCATCGTCAGATTGGAGCACCAAGAAAACATCAGCCAAAAACGGAGAGGCAACTTCCACCAAATGCATTATATTTTAATATCATTAGTCATTTTTACCAAAGAAAAAAAAAACGTTGATTAGTCATGGATGAATTATCTTCTATGTGGAAAAAGGAAAGAAAAGTTTTCTTTTCTGTATTATTGATGATCTTTTTTTTTTTTTGTCAAGTATTATTGATGATCTATTAAATATGTATTTCTAACTTTTTGTGAGAAAATATGGAAGAAAAAAAAAAAGAAAATGATGAGAAAAGCCGCACGAGTCGCTTCATTGGATTCCCTTGGCAGATGTTATCCTCTGCCTCGACACTGCGGCCATCCCCACTAACTCTTCACATATTTTTCGTCTCTTTGCTTTCACTACATTTTAAAACATATCTATATTTCTAATTAGTGGAAGATAACAAAAAGAAAAAGGTGAACATAACTAGGGATGAAAGTGGATAAAACCTATATTAAACTTTAAAATACAACCTAAAGATAGCTTTCTTTTACATACATAAAGGTAAATTAAGTTAGACAAAATTTGAGCTTCTCTATAAGAAGTTAATAGGCTTGATTTAAATAATGATATTATCATCCATTATTTTATTAACTTCTTCTTAATTTTATGAAATCATAAATTTAAAATAAACCAGGTAACTAATTAAGTTGGTGTTACATAATTTACGAAAATAAAATAAACCAGCTTGAGCATTTCATGGTCGTTGGATTATTTATACGTGGGATTAATGTGATTTTGAAAAACTTCATAAATCTCTCAAAAATATTTTTCTTTAATTATGAAGATCTGTGTGCATGCATGTAGAAAAGTTATGTGAAATTGTTTGAGAATCACAAACTTATGCAACGGTGTAAACTTGTAACAAAGTAAAGACGACCCCCGGTTTAGTAATTGGTTTAGCTAATTTGGGCAATAGTGCCTCGGTTTGTTGTGTTTTTTTTTCTGTTGTAATTTGTACCACCTCTATCAAGGGATTTTAGGGGAGTTTTAACCCAAAAATAGTGGTAGACCCCACCACTTTTCTTAAAAATCGGTTCTAAAAATTTTAAATTAAAAATCGATTCTTGCACTATTTTTTGGACCTCAATGACACGTGGCAGTTCACGATTGATTCATTTTTTAATTTTTTTTAAATCATACAAAAAAAAGTGAAAACTACTAAGAAGTTCTTACTAATGGACATGCTCTTATCTCTTTATTAATGAAAAACGTTTTACAAGAAAAAAAAAAGCTAATTAAAGACAATTTTTTGTTGGGACCTAGACTCTGCATGTGTGATGTTTCCGCGTAGAAAGTGACTGTTTCCATCGATCAAATGAAACCATGAAAAGTGAACAAAAACTCAAGCAATATGAATAAACTAGCGACGAATTACGATACGTTAGGTGAACAAATCTCTCAATCCCCATGCCCAATCTACAAAAACCGACAAAACTAATAGGTCCGGAAATTAAAGTCAGTAGCAACCTAACACATACTTAGCACTTAAAAGAAAAAGGGAAGCAAGAAAAGTATAAAATTACAAAAGGGTTATGAATTAATTATAGTTTAAACCCTAGTTGATTTTTAATATACCCTACCACAAAACTCAAACCGACTTCATTCAAATCATCCCCAAAAAAAACAAGCGCCAAAGGAACAAAATGTTAAAAACAAAATAATAGGGAAAAAAAAACAAAACATCACTAGAAATCATTATAATATACTCTTCGTTATTGTATTAACAAATCAAAGAGATGAAAGTCTTGATCATCTTCTCATACTAGTTTCTGTATGGATTGATCCTAGCACACCAATAACAAGAGGACTACTACAACTTGACAAAAAAAGACTACAAATATTAATTCAAATCTGTTTATGATCATGTGCTTTGACGAAGAAGAGCTCTATCTCTGGAGGAGCAAAGAAAACGATCTGTCTCCGTCGTAACGCGCAGTTTTGTGACACTCTTTGCTTCTTCGGCGCCGGTGGACACGTCAGCAGCTCCGGTATCCGAGACTTCTTGGATTTCGGGGTACAACAACCGCCGCCGACACCACCTTCACCTGGTGACGACGTAAGCACCTTCGGAGAAGGAGAGTGAACAGAGTAGCTTGTGGCTTTAGGAGAATACGACGTCGTTGTGAAAGAACATGAAGAGACAATAGTCGATGAAGAAGTGTGGTCGAGGATAGTAGATGTGTCGGTGTTCTTGTGTTGTGGAAGTTGTTTCTTGAAATGGGTTCTCCTGGGTTTCTTCTCAGCTCGGTTTGGTTTTCTTGCCTTTTTTGATGCCATTTTAGACCTAATCAAAAGAGAGTTTTTTTTTCCAAGAAAAGAAAAAGAAGAAGAGAGGCTTTTTTTTTCCTTTGCGAGGTTAGGTGAGAGAAAGGGTGAATGAAGAAGAAGAGAGACGTTGCTTATTTGCTTAGTTTAGCATAAATACTACTACATATTAATATATTATATAGTATGAGACACCAGTCAACACGTTAGTGGGGGTGTCAATTAGGGCATGTTCAACCCCAAGGAACCCTTTTGGTTGCTTATTTTTTTTTTTTTTTTTGATTTAAAAAAAAATAAAAAAATAAAAATAAAACGAACCACTCACGGATCGCCACGTGTCAGTGGGACCCGTGAACAGTGCAAGAACCATGCTAAATGGGTTGCTTATTTTGGCAACTTAAGCTACCTTCTCTCTTCAAAATAAGCAAACCTCCTTTAAGCAACCCTCCTAAGCAACCCCATTGAACATGCTCTTACGGTCTGACTACCTTAACGTTTTCACTGGGACGAACCAAAGAAAAGGTGATGGGCTGATCATCTTTAAAAAGGTTAAAAGATTCCTTTTATTAAGGATCAGTTGCATTGCATGTAGTAATTTGCATGTAAGTCTGACTACAAAAAAATCCAACCAACAAAATGAGTCGTATATTTTTCATTTGCTGTTTTTAAAGACTAAAAGCATAAGTATTAATAAGGCACTGAAATAATAATAGTATAGAAAAATAGAGGTGGTAACTTTTTGATCAAAAATCACAATTTCTGCTGTTTTCAGCAATCAAAAGGAAAAAGAAAGTAAAAAAAAACTTTGTTTTGCTAAAAATGGGTAGTATAAAAAAAACTTACGAAGAACAATATTTTCCTATAAACTTGATTTTCTTTAAGAAAATATGTTTTTCTTACCATCAAATTCAACATTATTTTGGGTATGAATGTTAAGAAAATCAAATTCAACTTGTTACCCTAGTATTCTCACCAGAAAGAGCTTAAGAATCAAAGAACACATATGAAATATTAAATAAGGATATGTATCATCATGTTTCCCGTATATGGTGCAAGTTAAGATACACTATCATAATATGAAAGATTATACTTTTGGCGAGACTTTAAAAGTTGACAAATAGAAGTGGAATTTCTCGGTTAATGTTGTAATTCCAAATGTGGTAAGATCTTTAGTAAAAAAGAAGTGGTAAGATCGTTGTCCGTCAATAAATAATTCTCTTGAGCCATTATAAATAAAGGTTGAAAAAGTAAAAAAAAAAAATATCGAAAACAGAAAGAAAAGAAAAAAATCAGGAATATCTTTGTTCAAAAGAAAATATTTGTTAGGTTTATATACATGATGTCATATATTCAGGTTTACAGTGGTGCTGCTGTATCTTTCACTTAGTTCACATGGTAACTGTGATATTTGGAAGTAGTAAAACTTTCTATTAAAAATACATTAATAATTATTTTTGGATGCTCATAGGACCCGACAGCGACAAACGTGAAAATTGACCTTTTCCGATTTTAATTAATTTTTTGTTTTGCTATCTTTGAGAATTATTAACTACGTTTTCTCTGCCGTCAAAACAGTGTTGTACATAATATTAAAACCGATCACGTAACACTTTCCTAAAATGACGTTCACGTCGTAGAGGAGTATATCTAGATATTCATACTCACACACAAAATCTTAAGAAGTTTGTTTGAACAAAAACGGTATTGAATTTTCTTTTCTGTTGTACGTTGGCCTGTATAATAAAATAGAGATCCATACGTTACATTGTATAAAAGGATTATAGGAAACTATAGTTAATTAGGAAAGAGATGACATGATAAATAAGAAAATTAATAAGATAAAGTTAACACAAACTTTGATGAAGCTAGTAAGGAAGGGGAATCACGTGGACTGACATGCAAATTGAATGTATATATACTTAATTATATACTATTAACTACGAATATGCATGGGTTTGTGTACACCTCAACTAACTCTTTTCTGAATTTAGTTGTGGTATTATGGTTGTACTAGTATTAATATTAGACACACAACAACAACAACAAAAATGTCAACTTCTTTTAATACTACAAAAAATAAAAGTGAAAAAAAAAACATTTTAATCAAATGTCATGGGATCCTAAAACATAGGATTCACTATGTAAAGCGGCAATAGATTCTCATTCGTTTCAAGTGTTCACACAGAAACGAGTTAGTGATTTGTTTTTTTGTTTTTTTTTACTTTTTTTTAATCAAATGTTCATTTGCATCTCTTATATATTCATATCGCAGTAGGTACAAGCACAGTTTGATATACCACATCTTAGCACTTCATTTTTTGACTAAACACATGTTAGCACTGACTCTGTACAAATTCTCAATCTCTCATTATCATCAGCATGGCCGGCCTTGAAATTTTAGGAGTTCTAGAGGATTTAATAAGGATTCAAATATTTTTTTTCTTATAAATTTGAAAGCTAATGTATATGTAATTTTTATTCAAAAAAAGTTCGGAGATCAGAAGCGAATGTTTTTTTTTTTTTGCTAACTACGAATGTTTCATTCAGTCATATCGTGATGTCTCTCATAACATAACATAGTATTGCAAACTAGCATTGAGTCATTTCCGTATGGTCGGCTTGGTATATTTTAATATTCACTCATAATATATATACCAAATTTCTGAAACATAAATAAAAAAATCAGTCACTATTATATTTCAATTTTTTTGATAAAAATAAATTTCTGTAAATAAAAATTATTTTAATGGTTAATGTAAGTTATTAGTTATTATCATATATATCCTTTTTAACAAAATATGGACATTTATAAATAAAATTATATGTCATAATTAAGTGATGTTTGCGAAAGCATTGTAGCCTAATGATTAAAGTTTAAATGTTTTTACACCCAATTTAGGATTCAAAACCCATACATGTATTTTTTGCAGATTATAGGAGGTGATGCTTAACAAAGATCCCAAATTATTGCAGGTAGAGTCGTTCGTTGTGTTTGTTTGCAGAAGAGAGCATGTTTATCAAAGGTGTCGTACACGAAGGACTCTTCGTTGGTCCAAGTGTTTCAGGTGGAGCTTTATGTGGAGCATTATCCGTAAAGTTGTTCATCAACATCGCACATGCACTACAAGAAAATAACGTTATTCCGACGGCCATATTCGTCGGAATTTCGTCGGAATAGCTAAATCCCGACGAAATTCCGACGAAAACGGTCGTCGGAAAAAAGTATTTCGTCGGAATTTCGTCAGCTTTTCCGAGGAAATTCCGAGGAATATTTTCGTAGGAGACTTCCTTGGAATTTCCTCGGATATTTTCAAAGAAGGAGTTTCCTCGAAAACTTCCGAGGAAGGAGTTTCCTCAGAATTTCCGAGAAACAAACTTCCCTCGAAAAAGTACTTACCGAGGGCTGTTTTCCGCGGAAACTCTTCGTCGGACATTTCCGAGGAAAGAGTTTCCTCGAAAATATCCAAGGAAACAGTTTCCTCGGAAATTTCCGAGGAAACTCATTCCTCGGAAAAGTCCGAGGAAACAGTTTCCTCGAAATAATCGTAAACCAATTTTATAAAAAAAAAAAATAATTTAAATATTTTGTATTTTTAGTTTAATTTTTAAAAATAAAATTTAATCTCAAATAATAGAAAACATATTATAATATTAAAAGTTTTACAAATTAAAAGAAAAAACATTAAACAAGTTTTATTAAAAAAAAACACAAACTAAAACCGGTCGGGGAACATCTGTCTCATCATTGCCATCATTTGTGCATTCGCCCTCTCTGCTGCGTCCACTTTAGCTTGTTGGGCGGCCATCTGGGTCTCCAATGCTGAGATCCGGTCATCCTTGTTATGTAGCTGCTCCATAATTGCCGGATCAACAGAAGACGCTGATGAAAAAGAAGCAACCAACGGAGATCGACGATCCAAACCGAACAAACGTCATTTTTCTATTTGGAACCGCCTGAAAAGAAAGCATAATGATTTTAGTAGCAGTAAAGATAAAAAAATAAAAATATAGTAAAAATAAAAATGAAGATCTTACCGATTCAACGAGCTCGTTTATTTGATCTCGAGACAGGTTGCTGGAACCAGCAGTAGTGGCGTCCTCATCAGAGACAAGCTGAGATAGCCTGAACTCTTCCTCATCCTTCTGGCTTTGGACCAGGTCGATCACTTCCCTCACAACACCATCAGAAATCTCGCCGGTCTTTTTGTTGGTATACGCCATCCTCATTAGGGCGAGATCATCAACCGGCACACCATCATTTTCTTCCGCCTAAAAATGTAAAAATGCATTAAAATTGAAATAAAAATGTTTAAAGATTTGAAATACAAAATAAATTGAACTTACCATTCGATCTCCGAGAGTGAGTACTCTGGGCACCGAAGTTGTGCTTGTACATGCCCTTTCTGCGACGCTCGCTCTTGCGGTTGCCAGAGTTGGTCACCGATCGGTCTTGGGACGTCTCCTTCTCCGAGTGTTGTATCAACTCCGCCAACACCGTCTCGTTAATCGATTTCGGTGTCTTTCCTTTGATCCACTTCTGCTTCCACTCATAGATTTGCTTCCCATAATTATCCATGACTTTGTGGTTGAAGTGGTGACGGATGAAGTCTGTCTGATAAGAATTCCAATTGAATTCTTGCTGAAAAATACACAATTAGTAAAAAAAGTTATGTTAAAGATTAAAAAATAAGTTAAAAAATTAAAATTTACCGCAAACTGACGGAACCACATTTTCCGATCCTCAGAAGGGAAGCTGGTGAAGGTAGGATATCCCTTCTGAAGGGTCGAGTACATCATCCGGTTGATGAAGGTGCTGATCCCGTTCCCCGATCGGTCGAACCTAAGATAAGAGAAAAAATATGAATGAAAAAATATAATGAAATAAAATTTAAAATAAAAACAAAAAAGTTTTACCAAGTTTGGTGATGGCCTTGTGGATACGAAGTGAGAACGGTAAGATTTTCCCGACCCGGCTGCCGAACCAACTGTTCAACAGTCATGATTCCCAGAACAACCGGAGGAACGAGAGGGTGATCATACTCGTCAGCAGCTTGGTTCATAGACGCTGAAGAATCTCGAGAGTGGGAGGACAAACCACTACGACCTCGTGGTGCAGAACGGCGAAGTCTAGTTTGGTTCTCGCCACTAGACCTATTTGTAAAACAAAGTTTTACAAATAGTTTTTAAAAATGGTAAATATAAATATACAAATGATGTTTTATAAATATAAATATAAAAATCGTTTTATAACTATAAAAAACTTTTTATAAATATAAAAATCGTTTTATAACTATAAAAAATGTTTTCTATATAAAAACATTTTAAAAATATAAAAACGTTTTATAAATATAAAAAAAATGTTTTAAAAATATAAAAATCATTTTATAACTATAAAAAACGTTTTATAAATATTAAAAATGTTTTATAAATAGTAAAAACGTTTTATAAATAGTAAAAACGTTTTATATATATTAAAAACGTTTTATAAATATTAATAACGTTTTATAATTATTAAAAAACGTTTTAAACGTTTTTATAAACCTAAAAAATAGATTTATAAACCTAACAATCCACAATCCAAACAATCCTAACAATATAATCCTAAATCCTAACAATCCTAACAATTCTAAATCCAAAAACAACAATCTATCAAACCTAAAATCATCAATTTCATCCAAAAACTTAACAAAAACAATCAAAAAGAGTGGGATAATGATCTTACATGTTTAGGGATAGGTTTTGGGGAGAAATGGAGAAGTTTGACTGGAAATAATGGAGGAAAAGAGAAGAGCTTCGCCGGAATTCGAGAGAGAGATAAGAGAAATGGGGAAGAAGAAAGGTCTCGGGTAAAATAGACACAAAAATTTCCGAGGAAAAGGGTCGTCGGAATTTTCTTGGAAATAGTAAACTTGATTTTCGCGAATTTTTTTGGCGGTTTGTTTCCCGGGTAATGGTATTTCCGAGGAAATTCCGACGAAATAAAAAACCTTCGTCGGAATTTCCTCAAAAATACCATAAGTCAAACCAACACGTTTTCCTTCTGTGTTTTAGTTAGAAAGCATTTGTGTTATCTTGACAATATGAACATGATAACCTTCTATGCGTTGTCCATCCAGATAACATACTATATGCTGGAAAATCACTTATTGTCCACATAAGTACTGCCCGCATTTGAAAGTTTTCTTTACACGAAACATCGTATGTTTCAGCACCTTGAGCCCATAGTTGTTGCAACTCATATATTAGTGGCTGAAGAAACACATCAAGTGATCTCCTAGGATGCTCTTGCCCGGGAACTAGAATTGAGAGAAACAAAAACTCTCGGCGCAAGCACAAGTATGGTGGTAAGTTGTATGGTGTAAGAATGACTGACCATAAAGAATATTGTCTTTCATGCTTGCCAAATGGGCTAAAACCATCGGTACATAATCCAAGGTAGACATTTTTTCTCTCATATGCGAATTCTGGATATGTTGATTGGAAATGCTTCCAAGCTTTTGCATCTGAAGGATATCTAATCTCACCATCTGTTGAATGCTCCGCATGTCATCTCATTGGTTGGGCTGTGCGTTCAGACTGATACAACCTCTTAAACCTTTCTGTCAACGGCAAATACCACTTCTTTTTGTATGGCACTGGAACTCTTCCACTAGTATCTCTATAACGAGTCTTCCCACAAAATTTGCATTGAAGCCGGTTCTCATCCACCCTCCAATATATCATGCAGTTATCGGTGCATACATCTATTACCTGATACGATAAACCCAGACCAGCAACGAGTTTCTGAACCTCGTAGTATGAACACGAAGCTAGATTATCTTCTGGTAGAACACCTTTTACAAAATCAGCAATCGCATCCACACAATCTTCAGCCAAATTATAATCTGTTCTAATGCCCATCAGTCTTGTTGCAGATGATAAAGGCGAATGACCATCTCTGCAACCTTCGTACAAAGGTTGTTTGCCTGCATCCAACATATCAAAAAATTTCCTAGCTTCTGCATTGGGTAATTCTTTCTCTCTAAAATGATCATGTACCATCTGCTCAGTACCTACACCATAATCTACATCCGTTCTAATTGGTTCTTCTAACATATCCGCAGTCTGAGGTTCGCTAGTACTACCATATTCATAATCAGTTTCTCCATGATGATACCAAATTTTGTAACTTCGTGTAAACCCATTCAAATGTAGATGTGTCCAAACATTCCACTTTTTTATAACCTTTTTATTTTTACAAGTAGAGCAAGGACATCTTAACATACCCGTTTTCGCTTCCGGTTGTCGTTGAATTAGCCCCATGAATTCGGTTATACCTTCTTGATATTCATCCGTAAGCAATCTCGTGTTAGGATCCATATCAGGTCGATCCATCCAAGAACGATAATAATTTGAAGAAGACATGGTTTTTTCAATATATTTCGCGTGTAAAGTGAGTGAGAAGATGAAATATTGAGTGAATGAAGAGGGTGAGGGGTGCTTGTATTTATAGATGAAATACTGCCGGCATTTCCAATGACTCCTCGGAATTTCGTCGGAATTATTCAACACCACAACGGCTCTTTTAACGGATATATTCCTTGGAATTTCGTCGAAAAAACCGACGAATAAGATTTCCTCGGAATTTTTTTGGTTTATACCGACAAATTTACGTTCTTTGGAATTTCGTCAGAAATTTCTGACGAAATTCCGAGGAAACACGATTTTTTAGTTTCCTCGGAATTTTGTCGGAATTCCGTCGGAAATTTCCGAGGATATATGTCGCCGTCGAAATTTCCGTCGGAATATGCAATGTTTTCTTGTAGTGATGTAATATTTGATCATCATATGTAATAGAATTGGAAATTATATGATAATATAATTGTTAACATTAAAAAATTTAAGTGATGTTATGTAATAATTTATCAAAGTCATGTCATTTTTTGAGTGAATGAATATAGTAATGACACATGAACAAATCATTTCTCAAATAACATCTAAAAGATAAATAGAAAATATAATCGTTGAAAAAAATATATTTGTCAAAGAAAAAAAGTGGAAAATTCATTAGTCAAAAAACAAATTATATTTTGTTATTTTATGCATTTAAGTGATTAGATTTTAGAGAATTTGCATTTATTATTGTTAACTAGGCGTTATAGCAAAGATGACTTCTTTAGGCCCCCTAAACTAATAGAACGTCCCACACTCAATCCACCTAAACTTTTAGACTCTTTTCAAAACCCCCTGAACATACTTAGCTCATCAATTATCCACCTAAACTTTTTGTTTTCTAATTAATTGCACAAATCGTTTACTTTGATTTTAATTGCGATTATCAACTAAAAAAAGGTGTTTGCGACTGATTCAACTAGTTTGATTTTTTTCCAAATACAAGAAAAGTAAGCAATGCATCATCCACAATAAAGATGCAAATTCAAATAAATAAAGATTCAAGAGAAACTTATGAACAAAATGTACACAACACTATTAATTGAGATAGAAATTTTCAACAAATATAAAGTGGCAGATGTCTTTTTGCTCGCTTCTTGGAAAAAAATAATCATAGAGAAAACATATACATTCATAAATCAGAATGTTGTTGTGTTGAAGCTTTCCACCTTAAGGGTGATAGTTTCTCCGCACCATCTGAAATTTACAAAAGTTAAGATCAATACTCTTACTTAGGGACGAACTTATTTCAAATGAGAAAACAATAAAGAAATCTTTCAACAAAAAAAAATCAGATAACATATACGAATCAAATTTAGAAAGAACTAACGAAACCAATTGCAATAGAATGAAACAAAAAATAAAAAGATGAGAAAAAAATCTATAAACTGAGAAAGCAAAGACTTATCAATTGCAAACATTTTTTATTTTAACCGCAATTAAGAACAGATTAAGCGGTTTGTGGAATTAATTAGAAAACAGAAGTTTAGGTAGATAATTGATGAGAAGTTTTGGAAAGAGCCTAAAAGTTTGGGTGGATTGAGTATGGGTTCTATTAGTTTAGGGGGCTTAAAGAAGTCAACCCCAAATTGATTGTATAAAATATATGAATTTTTGTTTGCTATGGAGGCGTGTAAAATTAGGGTTAAATGTTTTACTCGGTTTGGTCCATGGTCGGCTTGCTCTTAGTATAATTCCACATAAACTGTTGTTAAGGGACTCTTTCATACATACTCCATGCGCGAAGCCATCACGATCAGCACCGCACTTGGGGACGCTTCTTCACTTTTTTCTTTCATTCTGCCATAGCTTATCAAAATTAACTATTAAGTTAGATCTGATTATTTTAATGATGGATTATATAATAATATTACAAACTATAAAAAGAATTATATTTATAATTTTACGGTTGACAATTTTATTTGTCTTAAGATGATTAATTCACATCTGATTGTGCCATCTTAATTATCTTACAAAAATTTAAAGATTCTACTTACACCATGTTAACAGTTTTATATAAATTTTTTTGGTCAGTTCTCTCAATTTTTTTTATCACCAAAAATCACCAAAAATATTTTTTTAGTGTTTAAAAAAAATACCAAAAGAGTTCTTAAAGAAAAAAATAACTAAAAAATATTTCATTAAAGAGGCAAAATACTATTCTATCTCTTGCTTTATAGATATATAAATAAGAAAATAAAAAATATATTTTTATATTGTTTTGAATTATATGTTTTCAAATTCGAAATATTTTCAAATTTTTCAATTTTTCTTTTTAAAATTCAAAAGTTCTTTTTGAAACTATTTTAAAATTTTTATTTTGAAATTTATATGCTTATTTGCTTTTTTTTAAAAAAAATTAAACTCCACCTCTTAACTCTAAACTTTAAGTCAAAATTAGTTAACCCTATGTGTATAAGTGTATATATCTATATATATATGTGTATATATCTATCTATCTATATATATATATATATATTAATTATTAGGAGATTTGAGACGAAGCCATAATCCCTCCAGACCCAACTACATCATGTAATATTGATTTCGTCCCAACATGTAATATATGTATAAGCGTATATTTAACCTTTAATAAAACATTTTAGTGGTTATTCTCTTCCTTGAAAGTTCTTTTGATGAAAAGAAATTAAAAGGGTTTCCTAAGGATTTTTTTTCTATTAATGTTTACAATTTGCCTTTTTTCTTGAATTTCAAATAGAATTTTTTAGTGTAAAAATATTAATGAATCATTGGAGTAAGAAGTCCATATAATTGAGAAGCATAATAAACAACTTCGAAACATAATTTTTTTTTAAACTATAAACAGAATAGTTTCAGCCATGAAAACACGAAGGATTCTTCTCTCTAGAAATAGGAAATCACCTTGCAGCATTTTTAGGAATAAGAGTTTGTGTTTGCTTACGTTTAAGAGTGGGATTAGTTTTTGCAATTTTTAATTAAAACAAATACTTTATTTCACAAGTTTGTTATGAATAATAGCTACTGTTTACAATAAATTTCTTTGTTATTCTAATTTGTAACTTCAGTTCAAGCAATTCACTTTAAATAGTTGTCAGACTTCCTTTAGATGTCTGTGCAAGAAAACAGCGAATGACAAAGACAAGGTGTAGTTTTAAATTGGATAACCCTAAAGTTTCTTCTGCTTGCATAGTAACATTTCCAAAACCAAATAATTAAATGCTAACAATTAGGAGTATTATGTACCAGCCGTACATTTGTTTGCCATAGGCTTTATAAGTGAGAGTAGAAGTGAAAAAGAGGTAAGAAACAGCCATACTACCGTTTTACTGACACTGTGACACATAATGGTTTTGGCCCCTACCTATAAAATATGTCTGAGATACTGTCAAGAAAATATCATAGACGAGATAAATGCTCGATAACATGCTGGGTTGTCGATAACTCTCTGTGTTACCCTGGCCCAATAGTTGCTTTAATTAACAAACTATATTTTGATCCGCGCTTTCCAAGCGCAGAGTTTTTATTTTTTACGGTTTTAAAAATATTATTTAATGATATTGGGAAACCGACATATTTTAGATATTTTTAGGTTTCTACAAACCTACACAGACCTTGAATGATCTTACTCGACACCGTCCGTAAATTCATAATATTCGGATGTAAAATCACTTTAAACCCCAACATTCAGAAAAACCGAATTGTAGTCGATAGATATTTAGATGACCATTTCTAACACCCGCATGGGTGTTATCGTAAATTGTAATGTATAACATATATAATTGTGTTTATTTTATATATGTTTGTATATGTTTGAAGTTGTTCACATTGTATTATTGTTTGATCTATTATATAACTAATAAATTAATATGATTGTCTAAATTACCATAATTTTATGTTTGTATAACATATTTAAATTAATAGCAAACATCTTTAAAATAGTTAATATAAAATATATTTATTATAACAACCTGAGATATATATATATATATATAAATGTATATGTATATTACATATTTACGTTAACGATTTTTTTTAATGAATATGTTTAATCATACACATTGAAATATTTTGGCCCTAACTATTTATTTAATGATATATTTATAGATTTTTTAAATAAATTTGTATATACAATTGAAATATTTTGGGTCTTATGTTAATGATATTACTAAAAAACATTAAGGAAAAAACACTACTATCTTTGTTTCTAAACAAAACTTTTTTAAAAAACTGTTATTTATGTTTCCAAACAAAACTTTTTTTAAACTGCTATTCATGTTTCCAAACAATACAAAAATACTCTAATTAATAAAATAAATATATAACTAACTTGTTATGGTCCATAAATTATGCATTTTTTTAACAAACTTGAAAGAGTCCAAAAGTTAATGATAACTTTTATGGTAGATAAATTTAGGACTCTATTTTAATAGAGTAGATGATGATTTATTTATATGAAAAACTTTAGAATTTAAAATTTGTTAATTTACCTATTTAATATAATTTTATCATATTTAATTCATGTAACACTTCTATTTTCATATAATCCAAAGTTTATTTATAGAATTTATAAAAAAGTAAAATTTTTATTTTCTTGTTTATAATAAAATTTTAGTTAACATTGATTTATAATAATATTATATAACTAATTACGAAATTTATTAATGTATTATTTTATAAAAATATTTAAATTCTTAACTAAGATTTTGTTAGATTCTTTCTCAACAGATTTTGTTATAATTATAAAATAAAATTCAAATCTTTAGTTGGTTTATTATTAATGTAAATAATTAAATATGTCATATTAACTAATTTTTGAAATGGTCTAATTACTATTTGTTAATAGTAGATAAAATTTAAAATTTGTTAATTTACCTATTTAATATAATTTTACCATATTTAACTAATGTAACACTGCTATTTTTATATAATAGAGAGTATATTTATAGAATTTATTAAAAAAATAGTGTAGAATTTTATTTTTCTGTTTTATAATAAAAACTTAGTTAAATTAATTTATAATAATATTATATTACTAATCACGAAATTTATTAATGTATAATTTTATAAAAATATTTAAATTTTTAAGTAATTTTTTTTAGATTCTTTTATATTTTACTTAAAAAAATAAATTAATACTATATTTATAGATAGTTTTATATAACATACACTATATATTTCGAGATTGTTATTTTACGACAAAGAAATAACAACTCATTGAAATTAATTAATTTAAATATATTATTTTAATTGATATTGGAAGAATCTGTAAATAAGAAAGAAATGGGATGGTGTAAATAGAAGAAAATATTTAATTTGCTATCCGTGTTTCCAAACATTCTTCCTTTAGTCTACTATCTATGTTTCTAAACATTCCAATTTTATACTTGATTTTTAATAATATAGATGTAGTTAATAGATAAGTCACAACATTTTTCAATAGGTCCAAAAAAAAATATGCCAAGGTAATTTTTAAATAGGACTCTGTTTTAATATATTAGATGGTTTGATGGAAAAAAAATGCTCGATACTGTTTATATTTTTTTCTCAGTCTTTTTACATAAACACTACGAAAAGATCCAAAACGATTTATCTCTTCAAGGTTTCTGTCGTTTAAACATGTCCTACAGAAGAGAGCCTCAGCAAAGATCACTACTATTCCCACAACTTTCAACAAAAGCCTAATGTTACCATCCAACAAGATTGAATCAAAAGCCACGATAGCACCAACACAAGCGAATCAAAAGCCACGATAGCACCAACACAAGCGAATCAAAAGATGAGTTCCCATCTATTTGATTCAAAACTTATGCCGATTCTTGGAATTGTCCATCAATACAACACAATTAGGGTTTGAAAAAGCGTGCCTTAACGAAGCTAAGGTGTGAGGCGACCTTTGTTTGGGGTTTACCGTTTCAAAGTCGTGAAGCAAAGCGAATTCAAAAAAGCATCGCTTAAACCTTGCCTCAAACTGCTTCGGAAACCCACACCTCATCACGCTTCACGTAAAGCTGGCTAATTAATATTTTTATTTTTCTGAAAAATATATTTTCCTTATGAAATTTGCACTGTCCAAGTCTAATTTTTATTCTTGTACTTATGGTTCTATAAACTTTCTAGTTCTTGTTTCTCCTCTGTTTTATGATGTAAGCTTAAGCTATCAAAAACTCGCAAACTTCTGGACCAAAATGATGGTCAATCCAACAAGAGAGGTGGTTCATTGAATCGATCTAATCGACTATAGAACCGGCTGGTGGAAAGCGGAGACGGTGAAGATATAACGAAGTATGCCTCTCAAAGGTGTGAAAGCCCTTGTATTGCTTTGTCACTAATGTAGAAGGGGAATCATTTGAATCAACGCTCCATAGGAACTTTATTTATGGTATTGCTTTGTCACCAATGTAGAATCTTGTAGATACATCATTAATTCCCTTTGAAACTTGTGATATGTGTCTTCTCTTTATAGTGTATAATTACTTGACATCATATTCCAGCGAACGTGTAGACCACATCATTTTCTAAATCTCCCTACTCTTTTCTTCTTCCTATATCTACTTCAACTAAGCAAGTTGATCTAACAAGAAAGAATGCAACTGCTGATCCTAAGTAATTTGATTGTTGGATATGTAACTTTGGTGGTAAAGTCATGAATGGTGGAGTTTTACGGGTTTAACGACATCGGATAGGAGGCTTTTTCGAATGTTAATCTTTGTTCTAAAGTCCATGATCATGTCAATGAAGAAGTTAAGATTTTCCTCATTAACAAGGCTTGCGCTAAAGTTGCTCTCAAAATGCAACAACCAGCCTTTGATTATGATGATGAAGTAGAATAACCAAGTCAAAAACGCCCATCTCAGCCCAATCTGAAGAAACGTAAGGGTCCTATGGACAAACTTGTTGCTCCTACTCCTCATGATGTCTTGAAATGAAGAAAAGCCAGAAAATTTATTTTTAGAGTATGTGATTAAGAACTTAGGGAAAAAACTTGTAGTGTTATTGCAAGTGGTTCTACGATGCATCGATTCCTTTCAATGCAGCAAACTATGACAATTTCAAGGAAATAATTGAATTAGTAGCTCAATATGGTTCTGGTTTTAAGCCACCAAGTATGTATGAACTGTGAATTCCTCTCTTGATTAAAGAAGTCAAGGAAATTGAGAACCAGCTGGTGGAACACAAAGCAGAATGGGTAGCAAAATGTTGTTCAATCATGTCTGATTGATTGTGTGATTCAATTGTACAAAAAAACCTGATCAACTTTCTTGTTAACTTTCTAAGGGAATCAATTTTTCTTAAATCAATTGATGTCTTAGAGTCTGTGAAAGACTCTGATTTGCTGTTTAGCATGTTTGATAGTATGGTGGATGAAGTTGGAGAAGCTAATGTTGTCCAAGTGGTAACTAACAATGCATCAAACTATGTTAAAGCTGATATGTTTATTTTTGTCTATTTTTTATGTTTTTTATGTAGTTATTATGAATCTAACTCTTATCTTATATTTTTAATTTGCAGGGAAGCTGCTAATAACTAAAAGACCACATCTATATTGGCTTTCTTGTGCAACACACTGCATTGATCTCATGTTGTAGGATATATGAAAGATTCCCTCACTTAAGATTGTAATAAAAAGCACCATCTTTATGAATGACTACATCTATGGCCAGACACCTATGGTGAATATGATGAGAAGGTTCACAAAACAAAGAAATCTGCATAGACCAGCAATTACTCAGTTTGCTACGTCATTCATCACACTTGGCCAATACTACCACCACAAGGATAACTTGAGAAAGTTTGTAACTTCTCAGGATTAAAATGATTCAAAGTGATCAAAATAAGCAAGAGCAAAGACGGTGAAAAAAATCATTATGCAAGAGAGCTTTTGGAGAAATGTTATTTATGCTATTAGGTTGAATGAACCATTAGTTAAAATTCTTCGATAGGTTGATGGGGAGAAAATACCAGCTATGGGGTACATTTATGAAACAATGATAAAGTTGAGGAGACCATTTTCCAATAACTTTCTCAACATAGAAGATCAGTACAAGCGTGTTTTTGAAATTATTGATGAAAAATGGAACTGCTAACTCCATTAGCCTTTGCATGTTGTTGGTCACTTTTGAATCCTTCAGTACAAAGGACCTGAAGTGAATTTTGAAGAGGTTATGACAAGTTTATACAACACCAGTGAAAAGTTGGTTCCTGAAGTTGCAACTGAAGATTGGATACTTAAAGAGTTAGATCATTATAAGAGTTCTTCTGGACTCTTTGGCCATCCCATGGCTCTAACATTTAGAGATTTTGCTGTAAAAGATATGAGTCTTATGTGTAGTGCAACGGGTTGTGAGAGAAATTGGAGTGTGCTTCAGCATCTCCATTCCAAGAAAAGGGATTGCTTGACCCAAAACCGATTGAATGACATGGTTTTTGCTAAGTAAAATCATGCTCTGAAACGTCGTTACAATCTGAAAGATACAAATGATCCCATTGACCTAGAAGAAATTGATGAGTGTAATGAGTGGTTGGTAGGAATAATGGATGATGATGATGATTATGCTGATCTAGTGGTTGCAGATGATAATTTAACATGTGAATTGGTAAGTAAGACATCTGGAACCAATGAGCCTAGTTACCCTATTAGAGCATCTTCAAGTGGGAGTGAAAGAGGAGCGAACTCATCTAGAAGCTCAACTCCGGGTCAAAGAGTTTCTCAAAGGCCATCACCGTCTCCAATGACGTTGATTGATGAGGATCATGAGAATAAAGTTAAAGAAGGAAAATGAGGCTGATAAGTATGTGGACGTCGGTGAGTATGAAGGGAACAATGAATTTGATTCTTTATTTTAAGATTATTTTTTGGTGTAATCCTCTGCTTTATGAATTTGTTGATTTGATTCTCAGTTGGTTTGGTTCTCTGTTTTTTAAGATTTTGTTGGGATTAGTTTTCTGTTTTGAGTTTTGTTTTATGAAGACTTATTTATTTCAAATTTTAATGGTTTAGAGTAATGACAAAGAATTTGAATAACATGAATATTTTTTGTCTTAACCACTAATTTTATGTATAGGTTCAAACTTTGCCTTATGTTGGCGAGGCGTTCCGGAGCGACACTATAACATTGAGGAGATCTTGACCTTCCTATCGCTTCAAGGTTTGAGGTCAAAACCTCAAGAAATGATAAAATTAGTAGTAGCCTGACCAGACAGTTCATCAAAACCCAAAACCATTAATGGGTCAAAATTGTAGTCTTCTAACAACTATTAAGGAAAAGAACGTATGAACGTACCATGAAAAGTGTGGAGGTGGATCACCATCCTCTTTATAGCGCATCCTCTAACTCTTCAAGCGACAAAGGAAACAATTCTATGTAACGGCCCCAAGCATCTTCATGTCCTTGACCATCACAACTCTTGATTCTTCAGCGTTTCCAAACTCAACAACGCATTCCCATTGGGTCTCCCTTCACCATTGATAGTAACATGAATAGAGTCTTCAGATATATCAAAATCTTTGAAGGTAGTCCTCTTAGTCTCAAGATACCCGTCTAACTCCTTCCCATTTTTAGTATGTTCTTATGTAGAGCAAAATCAACCTAAAGAGAGACACCAAGAACACAAAAGACTTCCCCAATGACTTTATTGTTCTTGTGAACAAACAAGACATCAACCACATCTAAGACACGGAAGAACTCAACAATGTTGAGCTTAGCGCAATCAAAGGGCTTACCACATAGTCGAACCACACGAAAAATAAAAGGAGGAATAAATCCGTAAGGGTTAAACATAAAGGCAGAACAAGGATGAGGTCCATTGAATGTTCTTGGAGGAGGAGGAGGATCTTGTTCAATCATTCTTTATCGCTTAGGTCCCATTTCACGCCCATCAAGACCATCTCTATATCTAAAAAAATCAACATCTTGAAAATTAAGACACTATAATCTATTGATTAACAGTTTCTTCCTACACTTATACCATTCATATTAAACAACTAAGACATTATATATGGATACACAATTTCTTCCTACACGACATTGTTCAGAGAGATTGCAGATCAAAAATTTCTGAACAAATAGAACAATTATAAGGAAATTGCGATAGGTTAGACTTCGACAGGAGCTAAATTGAAGTGAATTAGGTATGAATCGAAAGAATAAAACCTTTATTGTGGAAGCTAATGAAATCAGATCATTGAAGAACAACAAATCAGAGATGAGAATGGGCTTATCCTTTGTAGAACATAATCGCATGAGGGAAGTATCTTCGGTGTCGCCTTTCTTGTGTGAGCAAATCGATTGGAACTTTCGAAGAGCTTCTCTATTTTTCAAATTTGGAATCGCAATTTAAAGGAAGAACCGTATCAAAAAATTATTTTTGGGAGAAATTAAACTAAATTGGGTCATTGGTCTTGGGCTGAGTGGTTAAGGTGTTCGCCTTTAAACGAATAGGCTATGCTTGCAAGAGTTCAAATCTCTTAGACATTGATAGTCTTTGATTTTTACCAAAAGATTTACAAGTCTTTTACTTTAGTACTAATACACACCAATGTTGATAGACTCAGAAGATGATGTGGAACAGTGTCTAGCCATGATATAAATCACAGAGAATGATACATTCACATATTGATTAAACAATATGTATGTTGCAATTAGTGGATCGGGTTCAGTTCAAATTGAATTGGGTTTTGATTCTTCAGGAGTATGGAATTTAGATTCATTTGGATATTAATAAGTTTGGTTATTTTCTCGAGTATGATTCATATATAATAACACATCAAATATCCAATTGAATTTGTTTTAAATTTAGATTTGATTTTGATTCGGGTTTCAGTTATCAAAATCTTTGTTTGTCATTCAATAGTACACATTTTACTTCACAAAGTCGAAATTTTTTAAATGTTTTCATAAACAAATATTTGATGGCAGAACTAGAAAGTGGTTATTAAAAAATAATTATAATCAACCTAAAACTCACAACTAACAACTCACGTAGAAAACATCATTTAAACTTCAAAAATAAATAACATTGTTGAAAGTTAAGACTAAAATTTAATCATAATCAAATTTCAATTGCATTTGTTAAAACATAAAAATGTCAATATTTGGCCAAATACCAAAATATACATTAAACTAAATATTCAAGTTAATTATTCATATTGTAGATACTTATTGAGATATTTGAGTATCTTGAGTACTTATTCATGATTAGGTTTGGTATGAAATTTTGAGTTTTTTTGGATATCCTTTTGTATTTAGGTTTCAGTAACATCCAAAACTCAAAATATCGTTAACAATATTCATTCCGATTCAGTTTAGATTTGGCGGATCTGTTCAATTTTTCGGGTTTTTTTTCTTACTCTTAGTTGTAATAGGTAAACAAAATTAAATGTACCTTTAAAAAAGAAAACCTGATAAGTTGTATGCTTTTCTTGTTTTCAGCTTTGTCTTCACTAAGTTTTATTTTTTCCTGTACAATGATACAATTTACTAATTTAGTAGAATGATACAATTTACTAATTTAGTAGAATGATACATTTTTTTTTAAATGATACAATTCAGTTTTATTCAAGTTTGTTTATGGAATTTCATAAAACAACATGATATAACTAAAATTTAAATAAACATATTATACAATTAAGAGGCACACCAGTAGACTATTCGTTGAAAACTCATAAAACAACATCATGGTTAATCCCAAAGCTAACCAGTTTAGAAGAGCATACAGACATGCACTTTACAAGATAACATAAAATAGTAGCATTAGGAAGGAAATTGACATGAGGTGCATATACAGATAAAAATGTCTGAGAGGAGACAACAAAGCATACATAAAAGACAAGAGAGGTTGAAATTTGAAAGAATGCACTTATGCAATTGCAAAAAGGTCCAAATACAAAAATATGCACACACTCGTGCTTGCTCGGGAACATCTCCTGATTCGTTTATAGTATAATAGTTAGTAACATGTCCTCTTAATTATTATACCTTTTGGCACCAATCTTTCCGAGTTCACACATTGCGACCACTGCAGTTTCTGTTCAAAGTTCAAACCCACTAATGTTGACCCTCGTCGATCTTACAATGTAACCAATCAATATGAGAAACCAAAACAATTTAACTCCAATGAAAAAATAATGTAGACGGGATGAGGTAGCACGTTTGGTAAGAATTTTGGGGGCCAATTGTCATGCTCACGGGTTCGACGCAGGTGGTGGTGAACTACCGATTCTTGTCACCTTACACGGATATGAGCTCATGTTTTAGGGCCCATTTGAATACCCAGAGAGAAGGTATATCAGTGGGCTACACCTCCTCTTGGAGATTAGTCTGGGTCTTTCCATGAGTCTGGGATACCTCCAAGTTAAACAAAAAATAAAAATAAAATAATAATGTATTGGTAAGAGAACTATGTTTCTCTTTAAAGTATACCAATCTTCGGGATCAAAATCCACCGCCAAACTGTATAGAACATAAAGTACTCGATACTGAAAGAGTCAAATTAATACTAAAATACGAATCATGACCTAGTAGAGAAATACCCACTATATTGACGCAATTTTGTTATATTTGAAATATTTGTAATAGTATAAAACTAATTAAATACTGATATATAAAAAGTATTAACCATACATATTTTCATATGGGATAACGGCAGAGTATACTACTCTATAGAGTCTATATACCTGAACAGTTAGGTGATCTTATGAATCTAGTGGTTGTAGTAGTTGGTTCTCTTATTACTCGGTGTATAACATCTGAAAACGCTAGGGAAAGTTGCTACAACATTTTGATTTGATTACTACCTGAAGTTATGTGAATGAGTTAAATAAATATTTTGGAGTTCCCAAGTAATATGTTTCTGAAGCCGAGCCGACATGGAGATGAGACCACCAACGCAAATGCTGTCTTAGATCACGACCGTCTCATTTTTCAATGCGATCAATCTCCCCAAAAAACCAAAATATGTTTATCAACTCCTGATTCGATGTTTTCTCTCTTACATGCATTTTGTAATTCACTGTTAGACATTGAAGGAGACAAACTTTTATCCTTGATTCTCGATCTTGTCCATTTTAATTGATCCTTTCCATACTATGTCGATCTGTCTAATGGACTGTTATATTTGCTGAGGGACTAAGGCTTTGTGCTGAAACTAAAACATTAACTATAAGTGAGCTATACAATACTAAACCTAAAACATCCTATGAATGAATTTAAATCGATCAATGATCTTAATTAAAAGACTCAAAACACTATGTTGCATGTTAGCGATAAATCATGGAAATTTTCAAAAATACAATTTCCGTACTATGTCGATCTGTCTAATGGACTGTTATATTTGCTGAGGGACTAAGGCTTTGTGCTGAAACTAAAACATTAACTATAAGTGAGCTATACAATACTAAACCTAAAACATCCTATGAATGAATTTAAATCGATCAATGATCTTAATTAAAAGACTCAAAACACTATGTTGCATGTTAGCGATAAATCATGGAAATTTTCAAAAATACAATTTCCGTAGTACCACTTTTCATGTTTACCTTAATTATTTTTACGCTTATTTTTTAAGAGGAAAAAACATACTTATAAACCTTTGATTAATTAATCTAAGATTTAGGGTTTAGAGTTGAGGGATGAAATAGGGTGGAGTAGGGTTTAGGAATATAAAATTTAGGATTCTAATTAATTTTTAAAAAAATTATCTCTTAAAAATGGTATTTGTGAAAACGTCTAATAATGTGATAAAGATGAAAAACCATTTTGATCTATATAATAATACATCTGTATACACATTAGTTTTCGTATGATAGTTAAATCTAACCTTAGATCTGATTAAACCCTATTTTATTACCAAAATGTTTTAGGCTCTTCACTGATAGTTCTTTTAAATCAAATCATGTAAATTAATCTCCTCCCTCACATCAAAATCCGAAGATGTAGTCTTGAGTGCATTTTTTCAGAAAGTCCCTTGACACACCAATAGAACTACAATACATACTACATACACTGGGGTTTTAACCGGATTTTAGGTATCCATTATTTTGTGACAATATTTTTTTAATAATACTTTATTGCTTAAGCTTACATCTATGGTTGTTTCATTAAGATTTAATAATTGACTTTATTAACAAATACATGCGTGCACTTCGAGTCCCAAGATAGTAAGTCTCCTTTTTCATGCTTCAAACTTTCTCTTTGTTTCTTTTCTTCCTACCATCTTCTCTGTACCCTTTTTCTATTAAATTACATTTGCTACTTCCACCGCTTAGTCACATCGTACACATGCATATGTATACACTCATAGACGCCCATGTATTAATATGTACATGCATATATATAATTCTTTGCCCTCTTGACACAAACACATCATCTAGAGATATATCGTACCTTTTCTTATTCTCTCTGCCTTCTCCTCAAAATAATGTCTGATCCAGCTTGTTTCTTCAACAATGGCTTTGTCGACTGCTATGATTATAGCTTCAACTATTCCACTTCTCTCTCACACATCTACAACTCTAATGCCAGCTTCTATTACCCTAGCAATACCACAAATATAAACCCTAATTCTACTAATTTACCTGAGTCTCCTCCACTTAGAGAAGCTCTTCCTCTCCTTAGCTTAAGCCCCATCCATAAGCAGCAAGAAGACACTGTTCCTCATCATGAATACTATTTCATGGAGACCAACCAAAACTCTTCTAGTTCAATCTTTCTTGATCAATGCCAAGAAAGTACCCATCATCATGATGTGACCGTGGATCTTCATCTAGGGTTACCTAACCTGGGTGGCGACGCTATTGCTTACGGAGGTGGTGGGAGCAGCAGCAGCGATGTCATACTTGATTCTACCGAGCAAGATCTTCATCATTATCAAGGAGTAGAAGTTACAGTTGCTTCTGATCATCATGATGGTCATGGTGGTGTACAAAGGGGTAGTCATAATCACTATTGGATCCCTACTCCTTCTCAGATTCTCATGGGTCCTACACAGTTCTCTTGTCATCTCTGCTACAAGACCTTCAACAGATACAATAACATGCAGGTAATGATATTTCATCCAGTAAACCTAACTCTAGTGTTCCTACTTCCCCTAAAATGAATTTTAAATTTGGCTTTTTGTTCTTGAAAATGGATCTAAATATATTTATTTTCCTTACTTTTCCTTTTAATAATAATTTCCATAATTTCTCAAATATTCATCATGAGAAAATTCTAGCACACACTATGACTTTTCCCTAATAATTGATACTCCTACTCGGCTACTAGTACAGAATAGAGAGTAACTTTTCATTTGATGGTACGAGTCATCGCTGTACGATGTGTTGATTGATGGCTATGAGAAGATCAACTAACATCAATCAGTGTGTTTAAAATCAAGGAGATCTTCTTTAACCAGTAGGCATTCTACACTGACTCCTTCTAACCCTAAAATATGATTAGTCTTCCTTTTCCATTTTTGTTCTCTTTTGATATTTGAAAAGTTCTACTACAGAACACTCATTACCCTAAGAAGAAAAAGAAAAAGAAGATAAATGTCTTGCATATTATATCTTTACACTACATATATTTATTCTGATATTTTATTTCTAATAACCCTAGGCAATCATACATGGTTAGATCTCAAAATCATGTTCACTTTTGGGCAAGTACTCAAGAGAATATGATCTTAAATTAAAGTACATAAAGTACTAATATGATTAGCGTAAAACTACATAAATTTATACAATATTAATTTTGTCTATAATCACACGAATTAATTGATGAATACCACATATTATATGAAGTTTGTGCAAGTCTTGCACTACATTGGTCTGAAATAAATTCTACCTGTCTGTTTGGTCAGTATTGCGGTACCTTGTGAGTTGTGACACTTGCATTTCGAGATTAGTTTGGAGTTTAATCTAGGATATTTTGTTGACCATAAAACCATATAACCTATGTGCATAACTTGAAGTATTTAACGTTTACACATTTTTTAATTTGCCGAATCAGATGCACATGTGGGGACATGGCTCAGAATACAGAAAAGGACCAGAGTCACTAAGAGGGACACAACCAACGGGGATGCTGAGGCTGCCTTGCTACTGCTGCGCACCGGGCTGCAAGAACAACATAGAGCACCCTAGGGCAAGGCCCCTCAAGGACTTCCGTACGCTTCAGACACATTACAAGCGGAAACACGGTGCAAGGCCCTTTGCTTGTCTTAGATGTGGGAAGGCTTTTGCGGTCAAAGGAGACTGGAGGACGCACGAGAAGAATTGTGGGAAGCTTTGGTATTGTTCGTGTGGCTCGGATTTCAAGCACAAGAGGTCGCTTAAGGACCATGTCAAGGCCTTTGGTAATGGTCATGTCCCTTGCTTTGGCATTGATTGCTTAGGTGATCATGAAGATGAGGAGGCTGCTTCTGATCTCGAACAGCAAGAGTGACCATAGTTTTTTAGACTTATTTATCGGAATAGCGGAAGCCTTATACTGTTATAAGGTCTTCGTTAAAGTTTGGTAGCACGTTTTTCATATGAGTGAACTAATATGCATTTTTCTTATCCTGAGCTCTATTCACATGCATCAGTACTCTGGTATATTAGAATTTTAGAATTTATGATATAAAACAGTTTGGTGAAAAATCACAAAAAGAAATCAGGTATTTTGAAGAATAATCAGAATTTTGAAAGTATCCTATTAGTAATATAAATCATGAAACTATACCTTAAACAAATCATGATACTATTAAATTAACAAAGACTCACTGAGAACAGTTGAGAACTTGACATATGTCCTTCATATTTTTGTTTTCATTCACGATATCATTAACCATTTACTTAATGATCTATATTTACAAACCAACTGAATACTAGTATGAATCCAAAGTAATGGACCTGCAAAACCTTACCCACTCTCACTTTTCTCTTAATATTGTCTCTAGCTCCTATGTTTGTAATTTAGTTTTCCCTAAAGTGAGGTGATTTTCATTTGTAGATTTTTGGTAAAAAAAAATTATGAAAAGAATGAACTACATTAGTTTGTAAAGTATGAATATGATATCGAGAATTCTAAATTTCCAATAAATTACATAAGAAAAAATTCATAACTCTGCGAACATATAACTCCAAGAAATTTCGTAAATGTGTTAATTTTTACAAGGAAAATTTATTTCTCTTAATTTCTCTCAGAATTCAGTGTAACAAATGAGATTCATCCATCATATCCATGATAGACTAAGCTAAGGGGGTTGCAAAAAAAAAAAGACTAAGTTAAAGGACTTAATATTACTAAATAAAAGTTTCAGTCCCGTTTCGTAAACTTTTATGAAGTTATCACTAGTTTCCCAAATTATAGTATTGGTTCACCCGCTTGTAGACGGAGCTCCGGATGGTATCGACCCGAGATAAAAGCGGGTCAACAACATAAACCAAGAGGACAGGGAAACGAGAAAGGAAGGTGAAGAGGAAAGGTTAGGTAGAAAACGAGAAGCACGCAAAGGGTCAAGCATCATAATAATATGCTCTCACTCACTTCTTAGGCTAAGAATTTGCAGAGAAAATCTATGGATTAGGGTTTCCCATCGATTCACCCCTCCCTCCCCGAAACCAATCTCTTCAGAGATTCTCCTCGTCTCCGTCTTTATATACACACATTCTTCGTCTCTGTTTGTTATCTACTGAGGAGGAGGCTGCGATAAGAAGACTTTTCCTGTTTGATTCGATTCAGATAAACCGATGGATTCGCAGATGCTCGTGGCGCTTGGATTGTCCCTTGTGGGTGGATTGAGTACTTCTTTAGGTCGGTCTATGTAACTGCTCTTTGCTGAATTTACAATCAGGGTTCATTGTTTAGATGATGAAAATTGTCAAAGCTTAGCTACTTAGAGGATCATCAATGCTTATCCTTGATTGCAGTTGTGTCATGATTCTGGATTGGTTATTTCAGACTGTTATATATATATGCAAAGCTGATCTTTTGTTCAGTTACATTGTTAGTTTCTTAGAGATGAAGTTTTGGTAGCTTGTTTCTGTTACTTAGATAGCACTAGAGGCTCCAAGTTAGATGAATTTTGATCGTTCTAATTGAGTTTTCTTGTTACATTTGGTAGGTGCGCTTTTTGTAGTGCTTAGTGAGACTCCCAATATGAAGATGCTTGGACTTCTACAGGTGAGAGATCCTACATCTTATTTCATCTTAAATATCGTCCTTCAGTTTTGTTAGATTGGTCATGTTTCTGGTAAATCCGGGCTCTCATGTTATTATTGAGCCATTGGTTGTTACAAGTTCATTTTGTTTTCTCATCATTGCTAGATTAGATTCTCTTGTCTTCAAGTCTTATAGGGTACTGGTGGTAACTAAAAGATGTGTTCCCTGAACCAATATTCTTTCCTACAAAGCTTTTTTTTCTCACTTGAAAAAGTTTGATTGATCTTGTAGAGTATTTTATCTGATGATAGTAAGTGCTTTTCTACAGGGTTTTGCGGCAGGTCTGATGTTGAGCATATCCTTCCTTGATTTGGCTCATAATGCTATAAACTCTATTGGCTTCTTAAAAGGCAATCTCTGGGTTAGTACTTCCGTCTCCATATTGTGCCTCAGTGGGTTTCTTTTACTTTTTCTTCACACTGAAAGTAATATAGTTTCCTAGTGATGCAGTTTTTCGGTGGTGTGATATTCTTTGCGTGTATTGCCAAATTCATACCGGAACCAACACTTGCTCCTTCTACTGGCGGGAAAAGAAGAAAGGCAAGAATACAGTGTCCTCCCAAGGATTTCTGTCCAAAATGATGTGTCTCTGTTGTATCATGTTTAACAGCTTTGCTTATTTGTTGATAACAGAAAAATGGAGACGAGGGAGGTAAGGACATGGCGAAGAAGCATCGCAGTCAAGTCTTATACAGTGGAATTGTTACAGCTATTGGTATACCAACTTTCACTTCCATTTCTTTCATTTCTTAATCTTTTGTTGTCTGAGTTTGGGTCATGGGATGCATTCAGTTAAATCTGTAATTTGTTGGCTAGATGTATCTACAATGCTCCTCAAAACCTTTGCATCAATGTGGAATTGCGAATTTGAACTCTTTGTCTTTAGCAAACTAGTCAATATATTTCTGCATAATAATTTGAAAGACATAATGATCTGTGTTTTTTTTCAACCGGGACGTATCATGTTTGTTGGACTTCTATAAAATGATTTAGTGCTAATTTATAGAACTGTTTATCTAATCTCTTAATGTATTTCTTTTCACTTTGAACTATAGGAATAAGCTTGCACAATTTTCCAGAAGGGATGGCTGTATTTCTCGGATCAATTAAGGTGAAGATGAAGGATCATTGAACAGAAAACTTTCAGAGAACATGCATTCTGAAAAATTCTTGTCTCTATGCTCTCTGATGACCTGCTTCACCAGCGTATTAATATCCTTCTTTGCTTCTTGTATTCTGCTTCACAGGGCATGCGAGTTGGTGTTAATCTGGCTTTGGCAATCGCTTTACATAACATTCCTGAGGTAGATTCTCTAACCATTATAAATTTTTTTACGGCTGTCATATCTACCGACTTACATAGCTCAACTTATTAAGGGAAACCTAGAAAGAATATTATATCTGATTCTTTTTGTTTGCTGTCTTTCCTGTTTGACTGTCTGTTTTCCACTCTGAACTAATCTCGAAAGATTTGTTCATTTCTCGGATTTGATATGCTTCTTTTGCTGCTCGCTGTGATATTTTCAGGGTGTTGCGGTTGCACTTCCTATATATTTTGCAACAGAGAGGTAAGAACATGTTGCATATGGAATCACATTTGTACCGTATAGACTCCAGGGTTCTATTCATCCTAAATCGATAGTATGCATGTAACAGCAAATGGCAGGCATTCAAATTGGCAACACTCTCTGGTTTAGCTGAGCCTCTAGGTGTAATTATCGTGGGTAAGTTTGCATTAACTGCTTTGTTGATTCATGCTTCTTCTGGACAAGTATCTGTTCTCTCGAGAGTATCATAAATTGATGCATCTTCCTTGCAATGCAGCTTATCTGTTCCCGAGCAGCTTGAGTCCAGAAATCCTTGAAGGATTGTTGGGAGCAGGTAACTAGGAACTCTGCAAAACATCGATACTTTACATCAAGATCATTGGACTTGAAACGAATCAATGTTTGTTGTGTGATGCAGTGGGTGGAATCATGGCCTTCCTGACGTTGCACGAAATGCTTCCTTTGGCATTTGATTATGCTGGACAGAAACAAGCTGTAAAGGCTGTGTTTGTGGGTATGGCTTGTATGTCTGCAAGGTAAAAACTAGAAAACCAAAGCTTTGAAATAGCGTTTACTGTTTTGCGTCCTTAGTTTATAAGTTTTTGATGATATGTATGTCTCTGTTGTTGTTGCAGTCTTTACTTTCTGGAGCTGAGTTTGCCTGAGTCAATGAGCTAGTAAGTTTAAATTATGTCTTGTGTGCAATAAAGACAGAAGTCATTCTCCGGAGTATAGTCTCTTTATATCTGTGAAACCAATAGGATCTGTAAACAATTGAGTATTCGTTTTAATTTCAAAGGAATAATCTCATTTTAACACCTTATAAAGTTATAACTGTAATCTTTACCGATCTCTGGCAAAATGTCACTGTAAATATATGTGATCATCTGTGGACAAAATATGCTTTTGCAGAAATAAAAGTTCTATTTCGAAACTCAATAAAAAAATCCAAGAACATTTATAGCTCTAGTTTATTTTTACCACTTATTCATTCCTAAATTTAGCAACAAAAAGTAGAGAATCATGTCTTGCTAATTAATGGCAGATCTTAAAACTCTCTTTTCTCCTTGCACATTTTGTTATAAATACCGTTCACCACCTTCACCCTTAAGGTCATCACCTGAAGAAACACAAAACAAACCTCCAAAAAAAAAAACTCAAGAAAATAATGGAAATGAACAACGTCAACAAGTTCTTTCTCGCTCTCTTTGTCTCGGCTGTGTTAATGAGCTCAGCCACCTCGGCCACCATGGAGTCTCCAGCACCAGCACCAGGAACTTCCTCCGCCACCGTGGCTTTTCCGGTGGTTGGCTCCATCGTTGCTGCATCTCTCTCCGCCTTCTTGGCTATTCTCTTGCAGTAAATAGATGTTGTGGAGGTTCTTCTAAGAGATACAGAACAAAACTCTTTTTTGTTTTGTTCTGATTTGATCCTTAGAACCTATGTAAAATAATTTTGTCAAGTAACCCATTTTGATGTATAATATCATTGTGTAAGTTATTACACTAATATTTTTATGACTATGATAAAAATAACATTATCCTTTATCAAATACCTTCATTGCTTTCGATTAATGAATGTCTTTAATACACACAATGGTTGGTTACCTTAAAAAAAGTTGTGGTTAGTGTTTGTTTTTAAGGATTGGTTTCATCATCATTTTGCTTTCTCTTAACATTCATGAGACTTTTGGTAAGCCAAATAGCGGTTTCTCTTGATGAAACTGTTTCATCTCCAAAAGGCTTTAACACTCCTTCAAGCTCATCAAACTTCTCTTGCCTAAGTAAACCTGCACAAAGCTCCAACAAAGATTCCAATGCTTCTGCTCTCTCCTCGCTTCTCGGAGTCTTCTTCTGATATTCGCGTAGTAGCGTTAATGTGCTAAGCAATGACATCTCTTGAGTCTTTTCTGGCTTCTCTTTGTCTTTTGAACTAGAACTTGTATTCTTGTTTCTCTTCTCTTTCTCCTCTGCTTCTTCTTTTAGTGCTTGGTTATGTTTCATGGGTGTTTTCACGGATTTTGCAGTGCCTGTTCTTGGGGGAAGACGGGTCTCGCCTGTTCTGTTTTCGTAGGTGTTGTGTTCTGATTTGGATACAACCGGTTTGAAAACCGGAGACAGGTTTTGGCATTGTGCAAGGTATGGCTGTAAGTGAGGATGTCTTAACAGTTCTGCAGCCTATATAACAAGCATTAAACAGTTAAAAGAAATGCCTCAAAAAGAAGAAACTAATAAGAACTTATCATTAACTCACAGTTGGTCTATGTTCAGGGTTCTTGCGCAACATACTTTTAATGAGTCTCTTTCTGCAAAAACACATAACATTTCAGATTCAAAAGCTTGTCTACTATAAACTAAAGTAAAAATGTTGTCTATATACTTACAATGAAGAGGAATACATGACTGGGAGAGGAGAAAGCGAAGAGCGGTTAATCTTGTTGATGAGTCCAGCCATGTCCTGTTTCCAAGAAACAGCGTTTTTTCAAAAGTTTGAAAAGAGATTTCAGTTTTAACACAAGACATAATGATGAAATGTTCTTACAGGAGCCTTGAAGGCAGGTTGATGTGCAGCTACTTCAAACATACAACAACCTGTAAAACCAAAATCTTTATGAGAAACCAAGAACAACAACAAGTTCTTAGGATTGTGTAAAGTTAAAGAACAGAATAAACCTAAAGACCAAATATCAGACTTGTAGCCGTAAGGTATATCTGCAAGAATTTCAGGGCACATGTAGTTTGGTGTTCCCACAATCTACAAAAAAAAAACAAGAAAATGATTCAGAAGATCTTCAGCAAAAAGCTATAAGTTCCAATGGAATATGAGCTTTACCGAGCAAGCAAGATCATCTTTGCCTAGAAGTTTTGCAAGACCAAAGTCACCTGTAAAAATAAACAACCTTAGTATCTAAACCAGCTTCTGAAGAGCTAACAAAGAGAAGATTGCTGCATCTAATATCTTTACCTAATCGAATCTCGTTTTCTTTGGTGAGAAATATGTTGGAGCACTGTAAAATTGATTAGCAGTGTTAATGGATGCTCTGTACCTTGAGCAAAAGAAGCATAGAAGTTGAACTACCTTAAGGTCACGGTGAAGAACTCGGTTGTTATGGAGGTAATCTATAGCCAGAAGTAGCTGAACCATCCATCTGCAGAGTTTCTACAAAGAAGAAAAGATAATCCTAAGTTAGATTCAATATCAATTCATTACTTGTCTATACTAAAATAGATTCCTTAATGACTGCTTACTTCTTCAGAGGCAAATGTTCCTCTAGCTTTCTTTATCATTTGAGTCCTGCATTTATTAAAAAATAAGTGAAACTAAACCAAGAAACATAGAACTGGAACGTGAAATGATTGCCTTACATGTCTCCACCTTCACAATAACTAGTTACAATGCATACACAGTCCTGCATAACAAGTTTGAAAACCCACTAAGGTTAGAATACTGTGTGAAAGTTGTGCTTGATTATGAGCTTTGGACAAGACTATAATCACCTTTTCAACCCATGAATCTTTGTACTCTACAATATAAGGACTCTTAAGCTTTGATATCAAACTCATCTGAAGTTCATCAAGAATCATGTTAGATATAATCAAGATCACAAGTCAATAAGCTTACTAATGTAATTTAACCTCTTGGATCGCAGCAAGCTTGCATCTCTCTGTTTGTTTAGCCAAACGAATCTTCTTCACTACATACCTACAAAGAAGAATCCTTAGATCTCAAACCAGATCATAAGAAACAAAGATACACAAACTATAAACTCAAGAACTGAGATCTTGTCTCTTCTTTAACTCACCTTCGTCTTTCAGACTTGTGAATCACAAGAAAAGCAGACCCAAAAGCTCCTCTCCCGATCTGTTCAACGACTTCATAATCATCCATCTTAGAAGCTGTCTCACTCATCTTGTTTGCCATCTTTGATCTTCCTCTCCCTGTATTATAAGGACAACCCTTTCACAAGATTTCACTGTTCAAAGGAGCCTGTAAGCTTCAGAGGATTCATATATAAGACATGAGCATTAAATTCTTTAAGAATCAAGAATTAAAGAATGAGGCATGAAGAGAGACAAAAAAAAGATGGGACCCTTTAACCAAATTTTGATTTTGAAATATCGTGAAGAAGAAAGTTGCGTGATTACTTTGTTTCTTTCTCCTTTTTGAACAAGATGGAGAGGGAAGATTTGAAGATGAAGCAAAGAAAGGTCAGAGAAAGTGAGGGAAGATAATTTAAATGATAATAAATTAAAACCAATGCTTGAGATTTCAGACTGTTGCTGGTGACATGTTTGTTGCTATTATCACATATAGTCCTTTTTATTTATTATTGTTGATATGTCTTTTTCACACTTTTACACTTTTAGACAGAAGAAAAACATTCTCTGTGTTTACATTTTGTTTTATTATCATCCTTTGGTTAGTTAAGAATTTCTGTAAAAACAACAATTATTAGTGTTATTTATTTGACCCAAATGTGAATTACATCATGACTTGTTTTGTTGCATAATTGGTCTACCAACCAGAGAAAATCTATAACAGTCTCTTAAGATCTCCTATTCTGTGTTTTGGTTGGACCATTCGATGTTTTGGTTGGACCATATCTTTAACTCTTTTGGTTAGAAGTTAGAACAACCCAATAATAAATAGTATATAGACAGTCACATATTGAGCTGACTCATTTATTTTCCCTTCTATAACAATATTATATATTTTGACTGAATATTTGGATATGTAATCAAGGTTTAGAAATTAGAAGAGACCTGCATTGTTCATATGAAGATTCAAGAACTTCAAAGACCATTAGCATTAGTAAATGATTTTCTCTTCAGTAACACAATAGAAAATTTAACCCCAAAATATTTCATAGATGGAATCTAAAACTCTTGAGTGTTTCGGTAGTTTGATAGGTGGCTTTCGTGGTCGACGGTTTTTTTTTATAGATATTGTCAAGCTTCTATGCTTTTACAACTGGATAGGTATATAAATGGTAACTGAAGAGATAATTAAGTTTATCTGCATGGTGCGACCCGCAGAAGAGATTACCACACGTCATGGGAATGCATCTGCTTGATCATTGTGTCCTCTTACCTTATTCAAGTGATATCTCTCTGGACGATGGCTGTGTTGAGCCAGCCTTTGGCTCCAAAGTTTATGGTTTCCACATTTTGTGATCAAGCCACTGCAGAAACAAACTTAGCTCCTTGTTTGTTTTAAAACAATATACTATTGTGATAATTTGAAAACATGTTCATTGTAGCAAGGCATCCTAAGAAACCACAAGTAATGATATACACAATTCGAACATTCAGGTGGGCTTTGACATCCCATCTTATCTACCAAACTCTTTAACTCACAGCCATTCGAAAATATATGAACTTTTTTTAACATCTTATTGTACCGAACGCCCAGCGGCCCAGGCCTATTAACAAGGTGCCAGTTGATTGTTCGAGGCCCGTCTTTTAACTTAAATTTTTGTAAAAGCATGGGGTTAATTTTCTTTTTCTTTTGAGCGAAAAAAATAAACCCCATGCTTAAAATAAGTTGACACACGAATATAAAAACTGAGGCATAGACTTAAAATCACGAAACCCGGAGGAAAATCTTGGAAGTAAAAAATTAAAGAGAGAGAGAGAGGTCACACTCACGGGAATCCAGAGAAGGGCTTTTTAGAGTTTCCATGGTAAAATGTGGTGGGAGGAATAGCCGGAAAATTGCTCGTGTGACCTCGAGGTGAGTCTCCTTAATTATTCTTATTTACTTATTCTTTTGATTTGTTTATTGCTTGCAGTTATTTTGAACTAAGTAGAGCAGTGAGCAGCGCGAATAAAAGCACATATAACATGTGCTTCGGAACCATTCAAGATATATAGTATTAGGGGCTAACAATTTCATAAATGTTACATACCTCTACTGGTAAGAACCTCATGATGTGTATTGAAATGCAGGGTTTGTTTCTTTAAACAGCATTCTTAGCTACTTTTTCTAATTTTTAAAAATAAATGGCCACAAAAATTTTCTACTTCTGAGCCAAAATATTTCAGGCACGACCTTGGCAACGAGAGAATATATAAGATAGGGGTACAAGAGATCGGAAGACATAAATACATAAGCTAAGTCGGAAAAAAAAACAAAGGCAATCTAGTTATAATTGAGATAGGTGTTTACAAAGGGGTTGTCTTTGTAAAAAAAACTAAAAATATGATGCCGTATAATATTCTAAGGATGTTTTAAATAGTTGCCGTAAATATTCTAAGGCCACAAATCCATCAATGACAGTTATAATGTTTGGTCATTTTTTCAGATTCAAATTTAACCATTTTGAATTTCAAAATGGATGTGGAACGTTTCAGACCTTAAAAAGGTTGTGAGCCAGTTTTTATGTGTTTTATCTTCGTGTTTTCGATCAATGTTCATGCACTTTATAAAATAAAAATACCAACGAATCATGTAGGTCCTATACAAATTTATCCTAATTTTTTGAATTTAAAGATATAAAAAGTCACGAGACATCCACTAACGGGTATGATCATATCAATACTAATATATTGGATCTAAGGATGCTTTAAAGTAGTTGTCGCAATTCGTAACCCACTAAATAAATATATGTGTATAGTAGACTAGTAGTAAACCGATTGATTCCAGTTATGGACCCTATAGGTTTATTACTATGTAGTATGTACAATGGATTATGAATATAGAGAGGTATAGGCTGGCGTTTCGGATTTGTTTTTAAGTGGCTGCAATAGCTAATATTTGGAATGTTATATGATTCGAGTGTTCATTTTATTTATCAGCCTATATGTGGCCATGTATCACTTCAATTGAATGGTCTGGTTCAGTTTTCATGTTTTTGTAGTCACAAGGAGAAGATTCTGTTAGAAATAAAATCACACATTGAAAATGTGAAAGAGACTTAAATAATATATAAGAGATTTGAGATATTCCATTTATCTTCAATTAATTTTAAATTAGAAATTCAAAACACTTATCATGGTATTATAGCTGAGGAAGCATTGTTTCGGAAGAAATATTATGGATTATGTCACGATTAATAATTATACCCACTATTATTTTGAAGAGGGCATTAAAGATAAAATCCTACAATAAAAATATGAAATGATTTAATCAACATATAAAAGACTTGAGTCATTCTACTTATCACCAGTTGATTTTAATTTTGAAGTCTAGAAACTTATCAGATTCATCTAACACAACAATATTTATTTTTTTGGTAATCAACACAACAACAATATAATGTAGACCGTTCATAGATACTCTATTCACTGCTGTAATCAACATTAATCATGTTTCTCTACGACGGAGAGTTGTAACTATAGTTTGATAGATAATGATGTCATTTGCATGCAAGTGGAGTAAATTTTAACTGGCGCACTCACTTACATTTGATATGTGTAGAAGACACATAACGATTAATTACAAAACTTGGATCAACAAAAACCTATCTTCCATAATTAATTTACTTTTTTTTAAAACACAAAATAATTAATTTACTTTTTTAAAAACACAAAAATAATTATTTTACTTCTTTTTAAAACACAAAAATAATTAATTTACTAGATGTGTTTTACTGAATTGAAAACCAATTAAGACAAGGAAGGATACAGATTTTCGTCAATGTAGAAAACCAATGAACCATGTGAAATAATGAAGATTATTTCACTTCTGGGGTAAGAATCACATTTAGGTAGTACTATAATTTATCAACTAGAGTTTAACCCGCACATCCGTACGAGTAATTTTCAATTTATTAATTATAATTTTGAAAAATATGTTAATGTATTAATTTGATAATTTTTCATATATCATTCTTATAATACTTCCATTTCAATATAATATAGATTATACTTATAAAATCTTTAAAAATAGCATAGAATTTGTTTAATAATAAATTTTTATTTAATTTTAATTTATAATAATATTATATTACTAATTATTAAATTAATGAATGCATTGATTTAAAAATATTTAAAATCTTAGTAAGATCTTGTTAGATTTTTTACAACCGCTTTTGTTCTAACTGATTTGTTATTAATATTATAATAATTATTAAAGATATTAAGATTTTTTATAATTAATAGATTAAGTAAATAATAAAATAGATGTAATTGCTGAAACGGACCTAGTATGATTTTTGAGAAATTTTCAAAAATACCACTTTTCTTGTATCACTTTTCAAAAATATCTTAATCACTTTTATACTTTTTTTTTTTAAAAACACACTTATAACCTTCGGGTTAATTAATCTAAGATTTGGGGTTTAGAGTTAAGGGTGGTGTAGGGTGGGAGTAGGGTTTATGAATGTAAAATTTAGAATTTTAATTAATTTTTAAAAAAATTACCTATTAAAAAGTAGTATTTTTGAAAATATATCTTCATAAAAATGAAAAGTGATACAACAAAAGTGGTAAATTTGAAATTTCCCCGTAATTTTTTTATAATAGATAAAAATTATACTTTTCTTTTAATAGAAAAGATATTTTTTCTTTTGTTTGGTTGTCTTTAGATAGAATATCGTAGAACCATGTTTATTTATTATCAACGAGTCCGCAGAACCTACGCACGCTACCACCAGTAGTCCGATAATACTAAAAAACAGCAAAATAATTAATTTTGTAGAAGAAACCCCATAACACTAGGGATTGCTTACTCTCTGCGTATAATTAGATTATATGAATAGAAAAACAAATGGACTAAATCGCATGTATTTATTTATAGTGCATACTAGTGCATTTGAAAAAGAAGATAGTCTTATATTCTTCTTTGTAAAACTTATATTTATATCACTAACTAGATACAATGTAATTAGAGCATCTTCAGCGTCATTCTTTTTTATTTGTTCATTACTCTATTCCTCTTTTCATTTTGTCGGATTTTTTCTAGGGCACGTAAAAGAAATTATAAGGCTAAAACCTAGTGCAACGAGATCATTCGTTTATTCTTGAATCTTTCTCTGAAGCCCATTTCGGTCGTCTAACCTACCACATCATCGATTTGTATTTGGTCCATTAGTGATCTTATTTTATATTAATCTTCTTTATGGCCCAAATAGATAACATCTAAAACTAACTCTCTCTTAAGACTTCTCAGCCCACAAACTGGAAATACTAGTTATTCATTTTAATGAATTTAGAAACTATTACTGGATTAATGTTTTTTCGTTACTTTGTATATATAATTTGTTATACAATCAAAGATCTGCAAATACATGCTAGAGTTTCGAGTTATCAATCTTATGGATTTACTGACATATTTGATTTTAAAAAGGATTTCAGTGGATTTCATTTTGGTGTTATTTCACATTAAGATATAACTAAACACAACGCCTGTTATTATTCTTCTATTGCCATTGATCAATTTACTATATTTATATTATTTAATTAAAAATCAAGTAAGCACTTTATAGTTTAGGGTTCTAGTTTCTAAGATACAAACAGACACAAGATAATGTGATCGTAGACTGATTTATAAAGTTTTAAACATTGGAAAATATTCAGAAATCAGCTCATGATGTTAGCTACCATATCTAGCCTCTTTTCATGAAGTTTCGAGTCCAAAAAAAATCAAAATCAAGTAGTTTATTTGTTATTCAAGAAAAATGACGAAAACTATAAATTAAATTGAATAGAAAGTTTCTCTTTTTTGCATGCAATAATATTTTTTCGAAATACTTTCTTTCTCCTTCATGCAGTGTTTTATGATTTTGTAGACAACTAATTATTTAGATTTGTTAACAAGTTTTGTTTCATCGTAAATAAGTTGTAATCTTAATGAAATAAAATAAAAATGAATTTATATTTTTGAAAATTTTAAGAGTGATTCTCATTCTCATTTTTTCTTTCAATAGTGTATAGTATCCATTAATATTTTCGATTTGTTTTGGTACGTCATATCTAAAGAATCAACTGATTCATTCTCGTGCATCATATTCAGAGAGTCACTTCATTATCGTCTAGGTACATCATATTTTAAAGCGTTGAGTTTAAATATCGGAACATTCCACATCCTTCGTATGACCAGTCATTCTACATCTTTTATTTTTGAAGCTTCACCGATTTATAACAATAAAGTTTTTCCATCTACCAATTTGAGAGTGTACTCCTTGGACTATCACAAAGATTAACATACGCTTCATTTTTCACTTTATATCCGTTGCATTTTTCACTTTATAGTTTGCTCAATTAACAACTTTTAGTACTAGCATATCACAGTCTGAACATTACTTAGAAAATAAATTTACCGTCAGTTAAAGAAGATATTTGTAGAGCCACATCTGAACATTCAATTTATAGCTGATGATTTTTTTTGGCTTATTTGCTATCTAACCAATTTTGGAAGTAAAATTAGGTAGATAGCAATGATTTTGACATAATTAACAAACTAACATTTGTGTCACATGTTAGCCGGTTATACCTTTCTTATATACAAGTACCCAGTTAACAATGAGAGGAGGGATGACGTCTACGAAAAAAAATATGGACAAGAATTAATGAGCATTATTCACTATAAAGACACGCACAACTATTCACATTACAATCTTAGTTACTGCATATGTATTATGCACATGTGATGAAGTTGATGGTGCCATTTTAGATGATGAATGGCATGAGTTTTGAATCTCTGAAACTTCTTTGACTATGCATGAAATGAACTGAGAAGCACAAGCGAACCAAAAGATACAAACTTGATTTGAAAATTTCTGAATGTTCTATTCCATACCGCTAAAATAGTATAGAACTACTTGGTCCCAAAACTATTCTATTTGAGACTAATGGAATATAAATTAATGGTCATGAACATTATATTCAACAGTTAAGTTCTACTGGTGGAATGCATAATAAGGGGAAGAACAACTTTTATCACCAAAATATTATAATAGTATAAGAGATGCAGCTGATGGTAACACACAACCACTAAATCCTAAACAGAAATATAAACCCTAATTCCAAATAGCAAAATGTAAAAATAGTACTTAATATTTTGTAATATTAAACTATACTATATAACTACAAATTATAGAATAGACTAGCGAAATAGAAATTAGTAAGTTAATAACATAACATCGTATCGAGACGAAAATAAAAACTATTCAAATCTCCTTTGTCATTTGTTTCTTCTTCTTCTTCTTCTCCTTCAATTTCTTCCTCGCGAAGGATACACAAAGCTTGCGATCGAAACAGCCATGGCGGGACGTCACGGATCAAAGGTCATGACGATGACGGTGACCAATACTCCATCGACAGATCTAGCCTTCACTAACCTCGCGTATTGTTCCTTTTCCGATCTCCGTTAGTTCTCAGTTCTCGGTTCCGATCTTTTCCTCTCCAACGTCGCCAACACCTTAATTAGTTTTGAAATGATTAATTGTTTATTATAAATTATTTTTTCAACCGGTTGTTTTAGATGTAAACAAGGATAAAAATGTATTATTTATAAAATACACATTATATATTAATTTTTAGGGTTATTAGTTAGTCGGTTAATTATTGTTTTGTTTTAAGTCATAGAGTGCAATTTCCTTTTTTTTGCGGGTCTTACATGCGCACTTTTTAGTGTCAAATTTTTTGGGATAAGAATTATTTCTTAGGGAGATTTTACTAAGTATCTCAATAATATAAAATTTAGTACATTTGTCTTGTTTTTAGTAATTAAATTTTCTTTTAATATTAAATTATAATTTAATAAATGTTGTCCCTCGAGAACTCTATCTGCCTAAAAACTGTAAGCAATGCAAGTGGTCTAATTTATTAAGTTTTGTTGTATTTCTAAATGGGGCAACTTATTAAGTTACAAACTTTGACTGTCCTTCAAAACAAAGATAACAGGTGTGGTGAAATTGGTGAAAACGCGAGCTATTCACGAGAAATCTAATTAAAAGACCATCCTCTCTATTTCTAAATGTTTGTAAAGCAGAAGTAGATCCTAAGTCGCCTTTTTCATAAGTCGCTTTTACTATCGAGGATTAAGTAAAAGCAAAGATGAGTGTCTCTCAGTTGATTTTACTTGAAGCTGAGAATTACTTCAACAACTTATAATATAATCTATTAGTCTCCCTAATTCTATTTCGTATGTATTGAATGGGCATAACAAAACACTGTCGTATTTGCTAACAGTCAATCATATACTCAAACTCTTCATTACATTTTTCTTGAAACCATAGGAGACTAGTTTTGCTAATTTCACAACTTTGGGAATATAGATGTTCTTGTTCGTGTACTAATTTGCTTTGTGCTCCTAACGATAGTAACTAGTCTCTTATCAAAATGATCTAAATTGAATTCTACATGCTATAAAAAATACAATATGTAACTCAATTTGTTGGGGTTTTTTTTTTGCATAGTCAAACAGCTTAGTATAAAAACTAAAATAGATAATTTTTACATTTAAAACTCTATGTTTAATTATATATACATTTATTTCTATTAAGTCGGAGTAGATCGGATATCCGAATCTATTTGTGAGTTATTCGTTTTTAACGGATATTAAATTTAAATATTTGTTCTGAATCGATGACTTACGAATATCCAAATTTTTAGATCGAATCGAAACGTTGAATTTAGGGTTTAGCATTTTATTCCTTAAATTTAATTTTATCATATCAGGACGAAAAACATTTGTATTTTTTCAGAAGCATTTAATTATTTCTTTTATCCCCACAGACCCTCGTCTTCCCTCTAACAAACCTACAATTGCCTGTGGTGTGGTAAATAGGTTCTTGAATAGATATACCTAATCTAATATATGCATAGTTATATTCAGTCCACCAAAATTATTATATATTGTTATTTAGTTCTACGTGTACGTATCTACGAAGAGGCGAATGAATTTTAGTGCCCGACGGGGGTAATGGTCTATCGAAGGCGTGGAGGGGTTGCAACCTTTTCATTCACATATATCCCTAAAATTACATTACTACACATTTAGGGTGGAATCGTATATTATTTTCTTTTCTTTTTTTGCTAAGAATATTAAGTTAGTGGAATAGCTAAAATTTTATTTAACGCAATAAAAATTTAGAAAGTGATTACATCTATATTATTAAAACAGAAGTACAAATCTAAAAATGCTAAAATTTAGTCATTTATTAAAACAGTAATTAATAAAGCTATTCATGTTTTAATGAAGTTACAATTAAGGAATGTTGTCTTATCCGAATTAACTTAATCGATTTATTACACTATAATAAATGAAGAAATTGATATTTTAATAAAGCTACTAATTATGAATATTGTCTTATCCAAATTTTAAAATGTTTTATTACATCTTTTTTTCTAATTACTTCATTAATTATATTTATTATAATAATTAACATCACTTATTTTACGTGTTAATTATAATAATTTCATATGTTTGAATAAAATTATTTCATTCGTGACAAAGATTCTAACCGGTTAATAAATAGTTTTTATTTATTCACATTCATCCAAGTATCCATCCGAATAGAAATCGGTTTTTTTTATATCGTTTTTTGTTGTTCTACTAAACTACATGTAGATATTATAAATTTTTAAACAGGATTTGAGTTGATTCTTCCGGGTCCGGGTAGGTTCATATGAACCTAAAAGTATTCAAATAACCTATATGTTTAAAAATATCATTAAAAAAATATAAATACATAAATACAAATTTATATTATAGATTTCATGTGCTAAGTTTTTAATAATAGATATGAATAATATAGAAATAATATTATATTTCTGTTAAAAATATTCCAACTAATTTTTTTATTAATTGACAAAAACTCATATGTAAACAAATTACATTATTTTTACCGGGATATAAATTTTATTATACAATTGACGGTTACAAATGAATAACCATATTACGTTTGTTGACTTTATATTTATTTCTTATTAGTCAAGATAAATATATTTTTATATATAATATATCATCATGTAAAAACATATAACTATATTACGAAACAAATTTTAAATTAACACTTGTTCGGTGAGCGGATCCAGCTCCAGTGAATAACTAAAATAACTATAGGTTTTGCGTTCGCTCGCTAAATCGTATAGTATTGTACAGGATTTATCATATAGCACTACAATTACAGGAAGGCATTAAATTAAACGAATTAAAAATAGAAAGCGATTCCATGAATAACAAAATCAAAATTCTATGGAGGTGGATTATGGACAACCTTTACTTTCCAAATGCAACCTTAATGGTTTACTCTGTTCTTCGATTTTGAGTCTCCCTTTAATCGTGCCAAAAACAATATAATATTTGCGTTTGTGCAATACACTTTTGATTTAAGTTATCTTCTGACAAATCGTTAGCCTATTTATAATGGCCGACAAGAGTCATCATAAGTCTAGTATGTCTTTTTTCCCATTCAAGTTAAATACTTATATTTTTTAAGAAAACAAATATCAAATATAATTATGTTATGATTCTTTTCTAGCTTTGACAAAGTGGATGGATGAATACGAATGTGATTCGTAACATTGTTTATTCCTTCATATATAGTTTATGTACCATTTCCGTTCTAGTTTTGTGGTTTTATTTTTTTTCCGTAGATTATACGGATTTGATTTATAGTATGATTTTTTATGTGAAGGATTAGGTTAGTCAACTGAGTTTAGTGGAAGTATTGAGGTTGGTTTAATATATTGGATTTGGTTTAACGTTGTATAAAAGATCATTATATATTTATATACTGCTTCATAATAAATGTTGTTTAAAGTTTTTAACATATAATAAAAATATTATTTTACAATATTTACATTACTTAATTTAGTTTTGTTAATTAATAAGTTAAAAGAATAAACATAAAATTAGAAAATTTATTAAATATATGTATTGAAAATCTATAACAATATTTCTAATAAAATAAATTTATATGTTTATAAAATAATATAGTGATGACATATAAATAAATTTTAAAAAGCACTTTGTAATACTATTTGAGACCCATATTATTTAGTATTTACGAATATGTTCGTGTCATTACATACCAAACTGAGGAAAGTCAAAATATGAAGTGGGATAATTATGTTCCATAGTATATAAAAGTAAGAAGAGTACAGTGTGACAGATACACATTGTACCCTAAAGTTGTTACTCCTTCTCTTTAAAAATTATCTTCTTAAATCTCTTTCTCACTCTCGTTTATGACACTATTATTACAAGGCACACTGTTGTGTTTTCTTTTTCGATTGTGCATCGCACGTGACGTCCCCATCTGCCTTTTCAATATCTCTAAATAAAATTTCTTGTTTTTCTTATAACCTAAACTAAATTTCTTGTTAGATTAGAAAATTATTTTATGTCAAATAAATTTGTGTGAGTTTTTAACAAGATAAAAAGAAAAATAAACTCATGTGAACTAAAGAATCCACATGTTTCATCCGAATGGTGTTCGATTTATATGATTATCATGAAAATACAGAAATAATAGGACTACAAATATCAGTTATGTCAAATCCTTTCGAGTTGTTACAATCAACAGCTAAATGTAATTGTCATCATATGTCCACCAGATATTTTTTCCAGTTTTGTATGTATTTATAATTTGTTTTCCCGTTATCGTATTTGTTGCTTTGTGATATAAAATTATTCACAAAACTAATCTGTTACCAAACTCTATTTTATAAAGCAACAAGGGTTTAGCAACTATATGGGTGCATTAACCATGTAATGTTATGGTGATTTAGAGGCATACAATTTTTTATTGTTAAGAAACTTGAGTCAGAAGATACACGAATACATTACCACACAGATATGAGTCCACTATTTAATATTCATTTGAATATTTAGTAAAAAAGTCAACATGTGATATAACCTCTTTTTAAAGATTAATCTGAATCTTTTAAATACTTCCGGTTTAATAAAAAAACTGTATGATTACGATACTACATGGTTAAATCTTTCTATACAGTAATTCTGCCGAAAGCTGTTTAGTTTCTTTTTTTCTCTGTGGTATAAAGGTTTTCCCATAAAATTGTTTACAGTTTTCAGTTTTAAATATTTATTTATATGTTACGTAAATGTATATTCATGAGCAAATAAAATCACCATAAACAGTGAAACATAACTCTTCCAAATATACAACATAAAAGCAATCACTTTTACAGAATTATCATCTCCATCATGTATAGACGCAATAATCTATCGTAGGGGAAAAGATAAGCATTGTATAAATTTAAAAACAAGTGAAGTGGGGGGGGGGGGGAATAATTAATCTGATTGATGAAAGTAGGTTCACTAATTGGACGGGCGTGCCAAGAGATTAACACTAAACAAAGATTTAGCTTTAGATTTAAATGTGGTGGTTGCGAGGCTCCAGTTTGGCCTGGCGGCGACACATTGGCTCTACTGCATTATGGTTTTGCACGTGTTCCATTATTTCTACTCCTTCATTATTTGCCTTCATTTTTATAACTTTCATTTGTCGTGAAGTGTTGAAAAATAAAGCAAAACAAAAGAAAAAACTAAACAATAATAATATAGATGATATTATAAATTTTCTTGACTTTTCTTTAATTAAAACAATTTTAGTCTGTAAACAACCTGGATATTGCATTAATAGAAACTTTACCAAGTTATTAAATAAGATAACAGAACCCTATATACATTAAAAAAGTGAAGTCCAGCATTATTTGCCACTTGATTAGCAATATTATGAACATACATGAAGTTAAAGTATAAGAGGTCTTCGCATTGGAATGTCTTTGATGATATATAGTCGATTCAGATAAGTGTTCCCAGGAACTTGATCAGTTACATCGAAAGAGGCTAGATAGTTTTGAAGTACTGACAAAGTTTTGGGTCTCTTAATGGTAAGCAGGTTTATCAAATGGTTCTCATCAACTGCTTGAGAAGCTGATCGCGCTGACAAAGGTGGATTCCTGGAAGCTTCGAGAGAGAGTTCTCTTGGATTGTTTTAATAAATCAAGTCTAAATGGTCGTGTCTATTATTATTAATCATGTAGTCATGGTGTCCGTGTCCTACTAAAGAAAGTAAAATTGTAGATTTATATTACGTGTGCGAATATATTCCGCAACATTTTCTTATTAGACAGACGTGAAAACTGGCCATAATAAGCGGAAAATACAATTAACAAGTTTTATAAATTAACAATATTAAAATAAAAAAATAAAATACTAAAAGAGACAAAGAAGTAACAGATATGAATGCAACGATAACGATAGAACTACAGTATTTATTTATAAATACAAGAAAAGAGGAGACAGAACTCAAAATTAAGACCCACTCGTCTCTCTCCATCACTAACACTCAAATGGAGTCATCACCGTCGTCGCCGGAGATTCTCAACCTCGACTCTATCAGAGCTCTCAAAATCCTCGGACAAGGCGCCACCGGGACTGTCTTCCTCGCAAACGACGTTGCTTCCGTCTCCTCCTCTTCTTCTCCCTTCGCCGTCAAACTTGTCCACAAATCCTCAGCCTCCTCTCTCCGCCGTGCACGGTGGGAAATCGAGGTCCTCCGTCGTCTCTCCTTGGAAAAGAACCAAAACCCTTTTCTCCCTCGTCTCTTAGCTTCCTACGAGTCACCGGAGTTTTTCGTATGGGCCGTCCCGTATTGCTCCGGCGGCGATCTCAACGTCCTCCTTCGCCGTCAAAACGACGGCGTTTTCAGCTCCTCTGTTATTAGATTCTACGTGGCAGAGATCGTCTGTGCGCTTGAGCATCTCCACTCCATGGGGATCGCTTATAGAGACTTGAAACCCGAGAACATTCTGATCCAGCAATCCGGTCACGTTACACTAACCGACTTCGACCTTTCCCGGAGGCTCAAGAAACCCACCCGACCCGAATTCTTCCAACCCGACCCGGATTCATGCGCGGGTTGTAAAAAAAGTCGGAGCTTTTCTCGCTGGGTCTCTTCAGAGAGCAAGAAAACACGATCCGCTCGGGTCAACCCGATTACTCGCCGGAAAGCCAGTTTTTCCTCCGGCGAACGTTCAAATTCCTTCGTCGGAACTGATGAGTACGTCTCGCCGGAGGTGATCCGCGGCGACGGTCACGACTTCGCCGTCGACTGGTGGGCGCTCGGTGTTCTGACGTACGAGATGATGTACGGAGAGACGCCGTTCAAAGGGAAGAGCAGGAAGGACACTTTTCGTAATGCGCTCGTCAAAGAGCCTGAGTTCGCCGGAAAACCTAATGAACTCACGGGTCTTATCCGGCGGCTGCTTGTGAAAGATCCGAGTAGGCGGTTAGGTAGCCGCCGTGGCGCGGCGGAGATAAAGGAGCATCCTTTTTTCGCGGGTGTGAGGTGGGATTTATTAACGGAAGTGTCACGACCTCCGTTTATTCCGTTAAGAGATGACGGGGAGTTAACGGTTGGTGGCGGGTTTGATATAAGGAGACACTTGGAGAAATTGAGGATGACGGTGTCATCAGCTCCTCCGTCACCGTTACAATCTCCGCCGCACGTGTGTCATAAGAGCGATTCGTTCATTGAGTTTTGATCCACGTGTGTGGAATTAGCACGTACAAAGTTGTAGATACATTTTTTCGTCTGTGGTGTAATTTTAAATTTTTCTGATTTTCATTTGTATGAAAATCATTGTTACTTTTTTTTTGGTATAGAAGACTTCGCTGCACAATCCGAAGAAAAAAGACTAGCAAATTTTAAATAAAAATATAGTTTTAAAAATGATAATTATAAGGAATCATTACCTATAGAATGTCGTGGTAGAAATAGAAAAACAAGTAAAGAATAAAACGAGAATGTGTAATCATAATTACATGGCCTAATTCCTTCCGTAAAGCATGTTACCTGATAATTACACTTGACTACTACTTGAGAACCCACATTTTAAATTTTATTCGTTTTTCATTCACACACGTTGATAGCACTCAAAACCAATATGTCATTTTTTTGGTCAAATCCAATATGTCATATATAATTAAGTAAAACACGAAAAAGATTTGGGATGTGGAACGGGTACTTTACTTTTGAGTCTATAATAATTCAACTCTAATACAGTTTTTATTTCTTCTGCTAGCTTTATTAGTTAATTGTATCATCGTCAACGTTCTAGTGAATCGGTAGGTGGTTATGCTTTTAGCAATTATACAGATAAGATACTGAAGCTGGGACTTAATTAAGATAGCAAGTAAGAAATTATCAACCACTCTTTAGACACCACATATGTTTATAATATAGTGTATTAGTATAGAGGCATCCCACGTATTTGATTACTTTATTGATAAGTAATGCTTAACATGACAAAGCTAACGATCTCGTCAAGATCCCCCAAACTCTTATTATGAACATTGGCAAGAACATATCTAAGGAGAATATTTCATTTAATTTTGGATTTATTTATACGACGGAATCTGATTCATTATACAGTATCGATTCACAATATTTTGTCAAACGTGGATTCTAAGAATTTGAATACATGGGGCAGGTACGTATTTTTCAAAGAAATTATGGTTAACATGTTCGTCTTCATAAATTAAAGTTATTAAGATATAAATCCATGTCATGTATGACTAGCATGCACGGAGGAAATGAGTTAAGGAGTGGTTCAATATCTTCTCTATAATGGATCTAGGACTAACTCAACTTCTATACGTATGATATAATATTGTATGTACAAATATGTTCTACATGTGCAGGAAAAAGCAAAGTCACGGGTAAAAGAAAGCCTATCCATTTTAAGAACATGCGTACAATTATATAAGCTAAGGAGTTTGATGTTTGGCTGAGAATGAAATTTCATTTGGATGTTTGGCTGAGAATGAAATTTCATTTGGATGTTTGGATGAGAATGAAATTTCATTTGGATGTTAGGCCAAAAGATGTTTAGAAATTAGTATACTAGCTACGTTGAAAAATATCATGAAACTAAGCTACGTTAAAAATATCACATGCATAATGCATTATATATACTCCCTGTTCACCATAAGATTTTTTGGCGGAAAATGCAACATATTTTATAAAAACATTACTTAATAATTAGTTAGAATACGTAATTAAACCAATCATATAAATTATATAATTTAAGAGCCAAAAGTATCAAATAATATTAATATTTTGCATATAAATTTGTATACCATCTTATAAAATGAATAGTTACAAACTTATACTGTGTAATATAGAAATATAGTATATATATATATATTGTATATTTATGCTACAGTTTATTAGAAAATTATCTACAATAAATAGTAATGGTAACTAAAGATGGAGTCTTCTGAAAATTACTAACTAAATACCGTCCCAGATAAAATCATTTCCTTTCTCATTTTAATTTTACAGAGAAACTTTAGTTTTATTGTGTTCGTTAGTTTTTTCACTAGAAGGTTGTGAGCAAAGTTGATTTTGAGGAGCACTGAAAAAGACAAAAAGAAGGTAAAGTTGAAAAAGAAAGGGGGACAAAGCTTAAAATTTTTGTTGGCATTTATTAAAAATGACAAACGATATTTTATTTCAATGCAATCCCCCAAAAGAATTAATAATGTTAAAATAGTATCTTTATGAAAATAGAAAATGAAGAAAAACCAAAATAAATGAGTAAAAAGACAAAATAATTTCAACACAATGAAGGTGACTACACGTGTTGTGTTGGAGCAACCTAATTGTTAAGGCTAAATTCTAAGTTAAGTCTAGAAAACATAAAATAAAGATTTGGAATGGAATACATATACCACAAATGCAAAATTCAGAGTTGTGGACAGTCCAGCACATAGTGCAAGAAAGCAAGTATCGTTGATCGTTCATATAAATGTGAAGCTATCACTTTAATCACAGAATCTATATAAATCTGTTTAAGTTGATAAAAAAACTTGAAATGTAATAAAAAATATTATCGAAATAAAAAAGACAAGCAGCAATTTCAGACTAGCTATAAAGTAAGTTGATGAGTTACTCAAACGAATAATAAAGTCGTTTAACTAATAACAGGTAAATTCATCAAAGTAAATAGAAACATATATAAGCATGAATTGATTACAAGCTATAGAAACAAAATAAAAGATAGAAGACTAGGACACTAAACTCTCTGCACACACTTATTTATTTACTCTATTTTTTTTTTTTTCTTATCTTAATTATTGTAAAAAGACTTCATAATCATCAATACTAGATAGCCGTTTTACATGAATTCACAATTAACGTGGGTTCACAACTAATGTTAACCATGTTGGCCGACTGGCTGTTGGCGGATTAAACGTTACGGGAACAAACCTTTAGCCTCCAGCTGGTGGTGGAATAAACGTTAATGGTGCCCATGTTAATCCTCCGTATGATGACATTAAGGTGCAATATGAATCTAAGATCCCAAGATTCTCTCAAGATCCATCTTTGAAAATGGCTTACCATAATGTTCTCTTTGATATGATCCGTGGACGGCAAACCAGCTGGTCGTATCAAGATGGAGGTCTTCGCCGACACGATACTGCTGCAGAGAACTTCTACGCCCATTTTACCGGTGAGAAATGAATGGTGAAGCTTGGTAAGACACTTAACTACAAAGGATCAAGCGTCCACTTTATGGATCTCAATTATGTGTTGAATGGAGGAGATTTCATTACCGGGAAACCGGAAGCGAGTCAATCTAGATTTAAAAGTACCAGTGCCATATAAGACTCCCAGGATTGGATAGTTTAACAATTGCATATATTTTTCACTTGAAATTTGATAGATATTTTTTGGTCTTTTGAATTGTGTTCGTTTTTGCCGTAAAATTAACAAGTACTAGAATGTAGTGAACAAGTAAGATATTTTAGTTTATTGACTGGCACTGCAGAAGATAAAAGAAGGTAATCTCACGTGTTGTGTTTGGCTAACACTAGCCCAAACAAGCCCTAGCAGGGATAATTAAAGATTTTGATTACAATGCAATTTTCTTCTTCATCCTCGTTTTAATCAGAAAAATAAATATCTGTTTGGTTTGGCCACGTAACGTAATTGTCAACAGTTGACTATCAGGTGCTAGTTTCAATTTATAAGGGATAATGAGCTCACATTAGTTAATGGTAATGTGCTCACATTTTTTACCAAGTGGTGATAGTCTAGTGATAACTTTTTGGAGGTTTAGTGTATATTTATATTATTTTGGATTTAAAATTTTCTTCAAAACTAAATTATTACTACTTAATTAGTTTGGGTTTGTGATTCGGTTCATGTGGTTTACATGATGGACCGTAACAGATGATTAGTCAATTTATGGTATTAGTCGGAAGATATTCCAAATTCGAATCAGACAATATGATATGTTTTCAGAGTAATCCACTCGGTAGCACTAAATGTATTTCTCTTGAGACCGATCAAATCAGCCGATCGAACTTATTAAAAGAAAACAAAAAGAAAATTATTCTTAAAACATGAGAATCAAATAGGTTATAACTTACTTATGCTAGGGATATTAAATCTCTCATCAATAACTTGAGAATTTGCGTACCACCACCAACCACCACACAATACAAGATTTGTTTTTAACAGTGCCATAAATTGGATCATCCACAGGTCCAGTTATATGGGCTCTAATGGGCCCAATACAATTGATAATTAAAATTATTAAGTATAAATAATTTGGAGACAATAAGAAATGCATGCAAGTGAGTAGACCCATCACCCATGTAGTGAAGCAGCGACAGGTGCTGAGGTCACACTCACCGCAAAATGCTTACAGAGTTTCACATGCATTGCTTCTGCCCATTTATTTTTCTTTATTGCACCCTTTATTATCATTACCCCACTTTTCTTTTAATGTTTTCATTCAATCCATTAGGAACGTTTTCATTCTCAATTCATTCGTTCCTATTCTTCATAGTAGTTGGATTTTCCCGCATTAAATTTTTCTTTGATATATCCCCAAATGTATATATTTATATTTAGCCCTAGAATAAATATTGTAAAAACAAACTCAAGTGAATACATTATATGGTATGTATAATTTACTTATAGTATATAATATGTTAGTAAATAAGTTTCCATGATTCTAATAAATATACAATCATATCTGTCCATTTAGATGATATTTTTTCTGTTCCAAAATAATCAATGTTTTAGAAAAAAATATTTTAAAAAATTTATTTTATTCAATGTAATTTTTAGTAGATAATAATGATAAATTATAATTTTTTTTTAAAAACTAATCGTATTTATTAAATTTTAAATGGTTAAAAATTATAAAAAATAATTAATACAAAATTATACATTTATATCGAAGATCTAATAAGTGTTATGAATATGTATGAAAACTTAAAATATGTAACATTTTAATAGGGATAATATATTTAATTACCTCTCTGCTATTTTATCTGTCTTTTGTAATCAATCTAATTGAAATGCTATAAAAGCTTTGGACCCTAATAAAATGTAACGTTTGTATAGTAGAAATGAGGTTTAAACTCCTTTAAAATATACTTTTTGTATGATATGATACAACTTATTAAAAATCAATTATATTGTAAGTAGAGCAGATTGTGATAATAATTAATCATAAAGTACCAAACGTAGCACACATTTATGTTTTTTTTCCAATGCATAAACATAAAATATAATATAAGGTCTAATAAAAAGAAAATTACATAAAATCAGTTTTTTAAACAAGCCCTCAAGGGTTTGCCGCAAAGACAGTCGTTATACATAAACGACGCCGCTTCAAGGTGACTGAACGGCGACCCCACCGGAATCCTCCCGCAGAGATGGTTATGGCTAAGATCCAAATGACCGATAAACGACGCACCGGAGATCGATCTCGGGATTGGTCCCTTGAGATTGTTATAAGACAAATCAAGAACAGTGAAGTAAGACCTTGGTCCGAACCCTTCCGGTATCTTCCCTTGCAACGAGTTCCTGCTCAAATTCAAGTTCATCACCGATGACGTAATCAGCGTTTGTGGTATCTCACCGGAGATTTTGTTCCCGTCGAGGTTAAGCGTCGCGAGAACCGCCATACGTCCTAGAGACGGTGGGATTGTACCGTATAATTGGTTACCAGAGAGATCAACGTCTGCTAACCGGTAAATCTTGGTTAGTGATTCGGGGATTCGACCGGTTATCCGGTTACCGCTTAGTAATGCACGGCTTAGCATTGTTAACCGGCCGAAGTCTGATGGGATTACGCCGGTTATCAGGTTGTTACGGAGATCTAAATGCATTAAGCTAGAGAGATTGGTTAACGATTTTGGAATTGAACCGGAAATCCGGTTATCCGCAACGTTTAAAACAGCTAACCGGTGTAATCTCCCGATATCGTTTGGTATCCCGCCGGAGATTTGGTTTCCGATGAGGTCGAGTGTACGGAGGAACGGGAGACGCGTGATGCAGGTGGGGATCTCGCCGGAGATACCTTTCCAATCGGCGATGGTGATGGCGGAGAGACGAGTGAGGTCACAGATTGCCGGGGAGATGCGTCCGGTCATGTAACCGGTTCGGTGAGCTCGTTCGAAGATGGGATCTTCTGACTCGCCGCGGAGGTTAATGTCGGCGACTCGGTGAGTGAGCGAGTCGCAGCTAACGCCGTACCAGTTCTTGCAGCAGTCTTGACCGGTCCATGAGTTGAAAATGCCGAGGTAGGGCTCGTGGAGTGCTGCTCGGAAAGCTAGGAGTGCACGGCGGTCTGAAGGCGGACAACATGTTGCGGTTGAGACTAGGAGGAGGAGGAGGAGTGATACGACGACGTTGAGTTTCATTGTTGAAGATTCTCTTTTGCGACAGTGTTGGGAACTGGGACTTGATGGGTGAGTGAAGAAGATAAACGTTATGGCATATAAATAGCGAATAATAATAGAAAGTGTTTTTTTTTTAAAATAAATTATAAACAAAGAAAAAGGACAATACTTGGCTAAAAGTAATTAAAATATTGATTTTCACATAAGCTATGAAAATTATAATTCGATTAGGTAATAGTAGTATGATTAGACATTTTGGACTCGAAACAATAAGGGTGTGTTCGTGTAATCTTCTTTAATCATTAAAATTCTGCATTAACTCAGTCACCATAAACTGTCAAATTCATGTGAGAATTTAAATACTATACACCAAAAATATCAAAAATGTTATAAAATTAAATGATACTTTACTCAAACTAATATTGTATTTTTTTAAAAAAAATTAGACGTGAGAAATTATGAAAAAACTTTTCAGTAATTGAAAAAAGTGGTCTAATTTTTTATAAAAGAATTGGTTATAACTTTTAAAACATGTGGGTTTAGTGAATAACATGAGATTAGATAGTTAGTTATAGCAATTAAGTGGACACAAATATGTAGAAACAACACACATGGATTAGAGTTTGAAGCACATTCATTAGATATTAATAGAAAAGCTTGCGGACAAACTAAGATAGAGACATGAACTGGAAGTGGGGAAGCGTTCCCATGCAAATAATTGAAGCTACGATTAGATTTTCCGACGCGACTTGCCGGCTGGGTAAGATTCGCCAACAATTATACATCAAAGGGTCGCAGTGACGCCACGTTATGATGTCCTTCGCATTTTAATCGTTTTTTTTACTTTCATAAGCATTATTCTACGCATCTTCGAATCGCAAAGTAACTGTAGTGACGTTGAAAAAAAATAACACAACAGGAATTAAAAGTCTTTTACGGCTTCTTTGTCCATCCGTGCATCTAGTTCAGCACCGACGGGTTTGTATTAAACCACAGAGCACATGAAATAAAGAGATATAACTGCGTTACATTTTTCTTTGTTCTTTGCATTCAGAAATGGTAAATGTGAGACATATTATTAGGAATATGTAGAAAAGAGTTTAATATTCATGTTTGAATTCGCTGTTTGTTGCTACATTAGAGCACCATCAACGCAGTATCTTAAGTGCGTTTTTTAAGGTAACTGTGATTAAAAAAAAAGAAATAAACACAAGACACGTCTCTTAATTAAGGCCAACAAGAAACGTTTCTTGCTTGACAGGTGTCACAATATCAATGGACAGAAGGAAACGTCTTCTTTCTTTCGATCTTTGCTCTCTCTCTCTCAACCAAACGACGATCTCTCTGCCTCTTCTGATGTGGAACGAAAACGAACCAGCGAAGACTCTTCTGCCTTACTTGCAACGCGCCGATGAGTTGCAGAAACATGAACCGCTTGTTGCTTACTACTGTAAGTTTGTGTTGTTGTCTTGTCTCTTTTTTCGAATAAAAAACCTAGATGATTGGGTTTGAGAGTTGATTTGATCGTGTCCAGTTATTGAGTCTTTGAAAACTGATGATTGATTGATTAGGTCGGCTATACGCCATGGAACGAGGATTGAAGATTCCTCAGAGCAAGAGAACTAAGACCACCAATTCGATCCTCATGTCCCTCATTAATCAGCTTGAAAAGGTTTCACCTTTAATCATCTACCTTGGCTCTAATTAATTAAATCTGTTTGACTTTGATTAATATATTTTGTCACAAAGCTGGATAGTGTATTTTGGGAAGGTAAACCTTTTAAATCTGAACATAGTGGCTTCATGTGATTGAGGAACACACATGTGAAGCAAGAACACATATACATTGCAACGATACTCACACTTGGGGACTTTCTCTCGCTTGTTCCTATGGCATGTTAGCTATGCTCTACTAGTTTTTGCATGTTGATGGTGAACTTGGTCATTCTTGATTTCAGTGTTTTCAATCCTGAATTTATTGTCTTCAATTGCTCTCATGTGTGTTATTTAGCCATATGTAGCATCTATGATCATCTTGTGACAAATGTCACCAGACTAGTTCTAGTTTCTTACTGCGATGTTTTTCTGTAACTCCAGAATAAGAAATCATTGACTCTGTCCCTAGATGACAATATGCATGTGGAGGGGTTTGCACTGAATGTCTTTGCAAAGGCAGACAAGCATGATCATGCAGGAAGAGCAGACTTGTAAGTCTACTTTTTTTTTCTTATGTCTTATTATCATATTGAATGACATTTGACACTAGGAAGTTTCTAGTCTGTTAATTTAATGAGTATCAGCATGAGCACTAGTTTGTCCACCATCAGTAATGAATCTGATAGTTTTTGATGGGACATGGTCCAAGGCAAGGAGAATGTACCTTGAGAACCCGTGGCTGAAGCTTTTGTGTAGCCATGTGAAGCTGGAAATTGAAGGTGCAAGTTTGTATAGAGAAGTTAGGAGGCAGCCAAGAGAGGGGTGTTTGTCGACAATAAAGAGTATTGTATACGCGATGAAGGAGATGGGTGAAGATACTGAAAGTTTGGATAATATGTTGGATGTTTTTGAATCCATGGTTTGAGATCAAAGAAGATGTAAAGATGAAAACTTTGGAATTTTTTTTTTTTAAGAACCTTTAATTAAGAGACTAGCATTGGAGTACATAAATGTTGAAATCTCTTAACTAAGTCTCTTAACTCACTTTACTAACTTTGACTATTTTTACTTGTTGAGTTTATCAAAGTTCGTAGGATAGGTTGTCTGTTGCGGGTATTTTACGTGTTAAAAGACTCAAAAAGCATTACAGTTATTGTTTCTGGTTATGAGTATTAATACTATCCACGAACTCCAAAGCATTGGTTGGTAACAGAATTGAAACAATTTATGAAGATAATGTTTCTATATAGAAATGGTCTTTTTTGAAAGACCAATGTAATACTCCCTCTGTTTCTAAATAAGTGTCACTTTAGCAATTTTTTCTTGTTACACAAAAAGTGTCACTTTAGAATTCCAATGAAATTTTGAGCTGAATATTAATTGCAAATGCATTGATTTTATAAATAATTTTAGTTTCTAATAATCTTATTGGTTGAATATGTGTAATTAATAAGAATATAACACATTCCAATAACTTTCTTAATCTGTGTGAAAAATGTCAAAATGACACTCTTTAAGAAACAGAGGGAGTAACTAGTAAGATAGACTTAAGATTAACCTTAAACTCCAATTCAACCCTAACTTCTAAACTTACCTTTTAAACCCTAGAATCTAAACAAAGTGATGTGTTTCTTTTAAAAAGTTCAGAATAAATTTATAAATGGGTCCCTTTTTTAAATTTATAAATAGGTCCCTTTTTTAAAATTTCCCATATGTCAAAAAGATGCAGAAGACAACTAAATACAAGTCTATTTTCAAATTGGGCCTTGGGCTCAATTAATGTATTTGAACTCAATATCAACGCCCATCTAATATATTAAAACATAATATTATTTTTATCTACTTACAAATAGTTTAGGTATGACCATTATCTAAATTTTTTATTATTTCTACTTCTACCTAACTTAAATATTATTAAATATATATATATATACTAACCTAAAATTAAGGAACTAAATAAGTAATCTATTATTTTTTTAAATGATCATTTCAATTCATATTACACTAAATTTGAATAACTGATTTAATTATATTTTATTTACTAATATAAAATAGTTATATATACCTACAACTGGGTATATACGCATCAGTTTTTTAGTTTGGATTCGGTTCAGACTTCGGATTATATATTTATACTGAAATTTACTTCAAATAAAGAAAAAATCGTTATATAAAATTTCATCGAAAAATTATCCGCGATTTAGCGCGGATTAGAATCTAGTTATCTCCTTAATCCTAGATTCTGACTAAGCCTTTTCTTGCTTAATGCAACGATAAACCATGATGATCCATATAAAAAAAAGTCTGTGTCAAAGACTTAAAAGCTCTCAATTGTCTTTTACAACATAGGCTTAGACATAACAAACATCCCCATGCTCGGAGCAATGGGTTTCTTCTCTACTTACTTTTAGGATCTAAGATAACTGGTGTAAGAGACAGTGAACATAGAACCAGAAACAGAGATTAAAAATACTCTATTTGCTAGGAGTCAGAGGACTCTGTTTCATTGCTCCACCAGAAGCTAACCGAGAAACTCATTGTTAAAGACCTGACATAGTGCCACCATTTGGGAGGGATGTACAGCATTTCGCCTTCCTCTAGGATACAATCCATAAACTCTAGCTCCGCAGCCTTTGGGAACTCGTTCTTGTCCATGTTGTCAAGATCAACCTTCAACCAAAGTTTGAAACCACCAGGTTTGGACACAAGGATCAAGTAGACTCAGCTTCCTATATAAACATGGATTCAGATTTGCATATAAGATAAGAAAACTTACCTGGCTAGAGTTGCAAAGCATTGTCTCAGAGTAAGGGTAAAGTTCGTCTTGCACTGAGGATGGGTAAAGCCTTATATACTTCTTGCCAACAACCTGAAGAACAGATGGTATCAAAAACTTCAATAGTAGGAAAAAAACATAGATAAAGAAACTTTCTGTATACTAGAAACTCTTTGGTTATTCAAACTAAGAGTTTAGTTTTCATCAGACATCAGGCTTCAATCCAGCGAGATGGTCAGGCTTTTATTATGCAAGAACATCAAAGAAGAAGAAGCTCGTTAAACACTTACAGAACATAAACATTTGACAGCCCAAAAAGATAGCGAGCACAAGCAAGAAGCCATGCTCATTTAAGGAACACAGAGCTGAGGCCATAAGATACCTGAGCAAGTATATTATGATGTGGATCATGGTGTAAAGGAGTCACAGTCCCAGCAGGGCCAAACCAAGCATTAAGAGATTGGAGTTCCCCTCCACCGACAAAACAGTAATCAGGAATACATATATCATCTCTCAGTTCATTTATCTGCCCACCCATTCGTGTTAAACCAATAAGCCATAGGTTAGAGTAATCAGTATTATGATGATCATAACAATGATCAAACATCAAGGTATACATACAGACATACCTGATCAAACAAAGGATGCTGAGCAAGATAAGTAGGTTCCGTCGATCTATTGGTCCGAATCCGTTCAAGGAACTTGGAAAACGTCACAAGCTCTTGCTTCCAATCTGAACACAAATAGTTTTTCCCTACCTGTATAGCATTTTAAACTTCTACCAGCTTTCAGCTATTCTGATACAATCAAAACTCTTAAAACAACACTCACAAGGTAACTAAAGATATGTTTACAGATACAAGAAAAACGATGAGTAAGTCACCTCGACGGGAACGGTGCGGTTACCAGCAACAGTGTTGAGATAGTCCAAGTGGTTCCACTTGGTCCTAGCTGGCCAATGAGCCATACAATTGGTTATAACAACAGGTGTACCTGTCTGAAAATAATCACGCAGAAACCCCTCCAAAGATAAATCAGACCTCTTCTCCACTCTTCCACTACTCAACGACCTTAAAGGTAGAATCTTTAGCACCTGCAACTTTCAAACCCGACAATAACGAAACTGACATTTCAAAGAGTCTAGTTTCCGACAGAACATATCAAACTAGACCAGTTTGTCTAAATCCTACCAAAAGTCAACAAGATCCAAACTTTTTACCTCATTGACGTCGACGGGAACTTCAGGGACAAGTTTCTCACCCTTGAAATCTCCACAAGCTTCGAGACTCTTCTCACCCTTCTTACGAGCTTCAGAGGAGACCAAGAAAACAGAGTCATGAAGCTCCTTGCGGAGAAGCATCCCTCCCATGATGAGACCCATATCGAGCGCACCGAGAGCTTCCCCAAACTCGCCGGCGGCGAAATGAAACTTGGCGACGTGGAGACACGCCATCGAGTAAGCGTCGCGCCAGACGGGGAGAACAGAGTGCCAAGGACCGGAGTGAAGCTGCTCCCAGGCCATATCACGCGCCGCCTCCGCCGCGCTTTGGTCGCCGGCGACTGCTAGCGCCGCCATGCGAGCGTAGGCGTAACCGCCTTGAGCGGAGATTGATTGTAACAGGGAGTGCGACTCGGCGTCGAGGGTTGGGGTCGGGAGATGGAGGAGGCTGTGGTTTCCGGAGGGAGCGGCGGTTGTGGTGGCTCCTGACATGGTCTGGATCGGGTCGGGTCGGGTTTTGGTGTTGGGGTAAGTGAAGATATTTTAGGTGTGAGTTGTGGGGAAAAGTGAGCTAAAAAGTGGAAAAAGGGAAAGGGGAAGATATTTTGAGTGATGATTAGGATGTCAAGATATTTCTCTATTTATCATTCTCGTCTTGTGAATATTTGAGGAGTAAACCCTCTAAAATCGTATAATTTATGCAATGGCTCCTTATATATTTTGTATTTATAATTCAAATATTTAATTTATCAAAATTGCACTTAGCATCTTTTATGTATTAGTATTCTATTTTATCCTTCAAATCAGGGGCGGTCATGAGCACATCCAAATGAAACATTGGATTAAGGCTCCCAATTTTTTAAAAAAAATTTAACATAGAGAAAAACCCCAAATTTATAATAAAAAATTTATAAAACTTTTTATAAATTGCTTAGGGCCTCCAACATCTCAAAGACGCCCCTGCTTTGAATAGATTAATTTTATGATGAATTTGAATTTCAGTTCAAACATATTCTATTTTGTAAAAAAGTAATAAGTAAAAGTTACTTTATTACTCTATTTTTGAGTAAAATTCTACACCAATTTTTATTTTTGAGTAAAAGCTGAGTGAAGTTGGAAAATTAATGTGAATGAAACAATGTGTCATTCTTAGAATATTTATAGAACCAGTACAACTGTGCAAGTGTGCTCAAACACACACATTTGGCTGATGTTTGTGTTACTGGAATGCTTGGGTTCAAAATAAAGAATCTGATTTTTAGTTTTTTAATCAAAATATTTGAAAACTTATAAAAAAAAAAATTATATATATTGTTAATCACTTAGTCATGCTAATATATTTTGTGTGTTGCGTTTACTTTGGTACATTATGTTTTTCTCTGTGGTGATACATTTATTAATTTATTGAATTTTAATAATATTATTTTCATTTTATAATAGATGATATTTAAAAAAAATTATTGTTTTAAAAATATTTTGATTTTTATATTATTTTAAACTTTACTGAAAAACCATTTAGATTTTGTATTATTTCTATAATTGTTTCAACGATTTTTTTTTAAATCATATAAAAGTAAACGTTTAGTTTTTGTATATTAAGACAAAATATATTTGTGAAAGTATGCTACATTTTTTTAGAAAAAGTGCGTTCATAGGTCGGCCCAATGAAATAAATATCAGATAAATGCTCTAGAACTTTCCACGGTTGATAAAGAAAAATCGGTTGATGATTTGTCGCTTTTGCATTGGTCGAACCGCATGTGACACTAACTGACACGTCATATTTGCCTTTTTCATTAGGTAAGAGAGAACGTGGTGTTATAGACAGAGCGACACCTGTCAAACATTTACGATTTAAAGTTAAAGAAAACAACATTGCTGAGAAAAAAAAAAAGAAAACAACTCCATAGATATTTATAATTACGTGGCGTTATAGTCAACGTTCTTAATTCTTATGATACTTTTCCATTAGATATTTTCTTCAGATACCTTTTCGTCTTTTGACTTATGTCACACTATAAACCTCTTTTATCTTGTTGAGAACGAACCATCGTTCTTGGTGCGATATATTAAAAAGTGGACAAAGAGCACACACACATACTCACACAAAAGATAACATATCAACAACCGTTCCAAGTGAACACAAGATGATCTGTTTTGTTTTTCAAACATACAGTTATATTCACCAAATTTTGGTAGATGATTGTAGACTTAAGAAGAAGTTTCAACCACCATTACAAACCTATGATCGATCTAGTATCACTTAGGAACATTCGAGGACTACCTATATTACTTTATCAACCTTAAATGTTCATTTAACTAAGATTCCAACGAAAACAAATTCATTTAGTTGTGAACGAAAAGAGTGGATTATCTCTTAAACTACAAAGTTGTAAAGACATAATCTAATCCCAAGAAGGAGTCTAATCAAGACTAATAACTATACATAGCTACTAGTCGCCACATGATCAAAATGATATTCCAGTACAAATAACCTGTACACCAAATGCCATCGAAGATTAATGTCACGAATCCTTAGCTAGAGACGGGACATACGGGTCTATACTGAAACAAAAGATGGGCCTCAAACACAACTGCAAACCGGTCCAAATCCACATCTTCCATATGTGTGGAGCTCATACTATCGGTCCATTCAACTGGCCGACTTAGACGGTGGTTTCTGTAAGTATTTAGTTAGCTAACTCTTAGTCAACTAAGATTAAGCTAAGTAACAATCACCATTAGAGTTTGTAGTTAGAGGACTTTGGCATCGTAGTCAAAACATTAACATTTTGTTATCACCACTTAATAACCCGTCTTAAAAAACTATCAAGATCAAACCTAGGTAAAGTCATAAATACAGTCATCCATCAAAAATAATTAGAAAAACACATTTTGAAATCAAAATAGTTTCTAATACAACGTTTTCTTTTGTTCGAATAGTTTCTAATACTACTATCTATCACTCAATAAACCACCTAGTATCATTTTTTTTTTTTTTTGTCGTCAACCACCTTAGTATCAGGAATTTCTCTTTTATTATACTACGGTTATTTAAAAATCGTGAGTAAATTCGTTACAGATTTTAATGAGGATTGGAAATTAGATTTACGGAAGATTCACTCATGATTCATACTGGTAACGTTTATGACATATTAAGAAGTAGTAGTGTCCGTACTTGGTAAAAATAAGTGGAAAACAAAGGGAAGAAAGGGCGTGATTGTCATTTCCAACAATAGACACAGAACAGAAGAGAGAAGAAAGAAACCGAACTCTTCTTCAAACTCGAGAGAAAGGAGGAAGCGAGAGAGAGAGAGAGAGAGAGACAAGTAATCGAATCTGGTGGAAGAATGGCGAATCTACCTCCATCTCTCTCCATGGGCACACCTTTCGGTGGTCCCAGCACGTCTGCCGGAGCTCCGGCGAACAAAGATCGAAACTTGGCCTCCGCGGAGCAGTTGGTTCTGGATCTCAGCAATCCTGAACTCAGAGAGAATGCTCTTCTCGAGCTTTCCAAGGTTCTCCTCTCCTCCTAATCCATAATGGGTTGTCGTGTATATTTTGTTTGGTCTGATTCGAGAAACAATAGCTAGGGTTTCGATGATATGCTTTTGACAATCTCAGTGTCTGAATAAGCTGTTGTTTGTTTTGTAGAAAAGAGAACTGTTTCAGGATCTGGCGCCTCTCTTGTGGAACTCTTTTGGTACCATTGCTGCCTTGTTGCAGGTATGCCTTAAATGTACATACTTTTAAGGAGTCTGTGGACTGCTAAAAGGATGCTTTTATATTCAAGTGAAAATTTACTACAAATACTACTTCATTTGGTGTTAGTGTGGGGTATGATCTGACTAATTTCTTCTATTTGCTTGCAGGAGATAGTGTCTATCTACTCTGTTCTTGCACCTCCAAATCTCACTCCTGCTCAGTCCAACCGTGTTTGCAACTCACTCGCTCTTCTTCAGGTCAAATGATTATGTCTTCTCACATGGAGATTTCCGTTTTCTTATTTGGCATCTTCAAATATTTTGCCTAACGATACACTTCTTTTGTTGTATCACTATTCAGTGCGTAGCATCTCACTCTGACACGAGAATGTTATTTCTCAAGGGTAATCTTCTTGTTCTTTTTATTAACCACCATTGAAATGTCTATCATATCATATTGTCTGTTTAATGCTAGTACTGGTGGTTGTCCGTTCTGTTTATTGTATAAATCTGGTTTATTTCAACTGATGAATTGGTTGTCATGTCTTCTTTGTTTGTTATAAAACAGCTCACATCCCATTGTACCTTTATCCCTTCCTGAATACAACGAGTAAGTCAAGACCTTTCGAGTACTTGCGCCTTACTAGCTTAGGCGTCATTGGTGCACTTGTGAAGGTAAACTATCCCCTCCTTTTACTCTAGCTTGCTAACCATTTTTTTGCTGACGGTGAAGGACTAAAAATTGTGTAAATGGTCTTGGTTTCTGAATGAATGGTTATCTTCCGTTAGCTAGTTAGTGTATGAAATAAGAAAAGATCATTTGCATCCTTTTTTTCACTCTGCACACCAGGTTGATGATACAGAGGTCATTAGCTTCCTTCTGTCAACTGAAATTATTCCTCTGTGCCTCCGCACCATGGAGATGGGGAGTGAGCTCTCGAAAACTGTAAGCCTTTTAACTTACCATAACATTTCTGCACAGTATTCATTCGATATTTTCCTTCTACTTTTTGAAAACCACAAAACTCATCCGACATGTGATTGTGTGCTGGTTTATTGTTCCCAACTTTTTACATTTCAAATTTCTAATATCAGGCTCAACTATTCTTGTTTCTGTTCCCTGCATTGTATGAGTGCTCTAGCCAAAACTTCTGTCCACGAATTTTTCACCTTCATAGTATTTCCTAAGATGGATTGCAAAGCTTCATAGAGCTTGTTAAATGGTGTCTACAGTGGCAAATGCGCATTAATGCCTTGTCTCGGAATTAACATGTTGTGATAATGTTAGGTTGCAACATTCATAGTTCAAAAAATATTATTGGATGATGTGGGGATGGACTACATCTGCACAACAGCAGAGCGTTTTTTTGCTGTTGGTCGAGTCTTGGGAAATATGGTTCAGTCACTTGTGGATCAGCCTTCTCCACGCCTTTTGAAGCATATCATTCGTTGTTACCTCCGTTTATCAGACAACCCAAGGTTTGTTTAGCTTAAGACAAGCTTCCTTCAAGATAATATCACATCGTTTCTCAAATGCTTGAGCTTTGTCACTTCTGTGCTGCTTAGGGCTTGTGCTGCACTCGGAAGCTGTCTCCCTGACTCGCTACGTGATGGAACTTTCAGCAATTGTCTTCGCGTAAGTCAATTTTCATACATTGACTCGGGGTTTTGAACTTGTTTGTGTAAGAGATGGCGGCTTAGTTGAAACTTGGAGTTGTGTTTCTTTTCAGGAAGATCAAATCGCGAGGAGGTGGCTGCAACAGTTGGTTCACAATGTTGGAGTTGGTCGAGTCCCAACACATCAAGTTGGAGGATTTGAGCACATGCTTTGAGTTGAGCGGAATCCATTTCAGCCTATCCTTGGACTGTTTTATTTTGTTTGTTTCTCTTTTATCCACGTGCTTTTGATGCCTTAACTTAGACGATGTGTTATAGGCTTTTAATCTGTTTGAAATTCTTATTGTAATTATATAATAAGCTTTAGAACAGCAAACCTAGAGAGCATAATAGTGCTCAGGATAATGGAAAGGATTGTTACAAAATAATTTTGGTTTGAATTCTCATGGAATTTTATTCAGACATCACTTTGGTGTTCTCTTGATGTCTAGACGATACTTATCAAAGCTAGAACTTCTTAACAGGAACAACAGCTCCGTTTCTTGTACCAGATTCAAGCATTGCCTCAAGAACAGCAACGTCCCGAGCACCTTCCACGTATGATAGACGAGGCTCTTGCTCCTGCAGCAAATGCATCAGAACACATTGGGAAAGTTTAGATAATAGACCACCAAGGTCTTGACTTTTGAGTTCCTGCATTCCATTCCAAGGGAATTGAGATTCGAGGATTACCTTTGAAGTTCCTGAAATGTCACTAAAGAACGCTTTTAGCTCTTCAGTCACTCCACTGAACGGGTAAAAGATGGTCCTTGAAGCCCCTCCTTCCCCGTAAACTGTGGCCTGAAAAGCTCAGATCTATTTTAGTTGCGTAGTTTCAGGCAAAATATGAATATTTGAGTTGGCCACATGGAAAAGTATCCAAACCATGTAACCATGTCGGCCATCTTGGACTCCACGCTCAAGTTGAACAGTGCCCTTTAATCCTACGACTCTCCATAATATCTACAACATAGAATTTTCTGTGAGAAAACTATTTTTCTTAGGCTTAAGTGTTGTGGAAAGCAAAAAATCTAAGTCTAACTACATGCCTTTGGAGACCTTGAAGACACAACCATAACAAAAACTCCAGAGCATCCGTTCTCTAGCTGACTGCAGAGCAAAGAAACGTCCCGGATTAGAGTATTCATGTGAAATTAGTGTGCTAAGAGACAGGTATTGATGGAGATACACTTACAAGTTTGATGTTATATTGTCGGGTGCAGGCAAAGTCTTATCAACATGGGAGGTGGTGGCTGAGACTGCTGTTACTTCACATCCAACAAGCTGTTCATCACAAACCAATACATCAAAGTTAGGGTCGTCCAAAAGGGGATATTTGGAAAAGCTTATTTATTAGTTAATGAGGTTGTATGGTACCATTCTTAACCCTGCAATGTAATGCACACCCATATCCAAGATGAAACCACCCTGCATATGAGGAGCTGCCGGTAAATATTAACAAAATAACACAGCTACTTTCGAGATTTATATATGTGTGATCGATATAATCATACAATTTCAGTGTAAAGCAAAGTGATTGTAGCAGGAGGATAGTATGTGGAGCCATATGAATCTTAAGTTACAATTTAAGTAAGCAGCGTGTTAGGGAGATGCAACAGAGTCTGATAGAAAAATAATATGGCAAAACAGAACCCATTACGTACGTCCAAATTTCGTCTCCAGGAGCTTGAGAAGTAGGGATTCGAACTGTTCATTGATCCCTCAATGATAAGTTGGACGTTCATCATATCCCCAATTTCTTCCACCAGTTTCTTCAGCTGCCAATATCAATCGTGAGATATGTCAAGAACAATGTTACTTTCTCAACTGGAAATGCCAGGAAGACATTGAGTAACATTTACCTCAACAAAAGCTGGCTCAAAACGATAATTTTCAGCCACAGCCCAAATTGGACGGGATGGGGAATCAGCAGAAATATTTTTATAGCTTGTCATTGCAGTTTCAATCTCACCAATTGCTGCAACAAAAAAGTATTAAAGCAAAAGGGAGAAAGCATATAGTCTACACTTCAAAGTGGAATGACCAGGGAGTTTTTTTGAAGTTATACGTCAAATAGGTCACGCTCAACAAGAGAAAATGACTCTGGGAGAGAGTAATCCTACACATGTTTCATATAATAAGGATGGATGGAAATTAAACAAGAGCAGTGATCATCAACTTACAAGCAGCAGCTGGCTTCTCTGAAAAGCGATCCAGGACAGCAACATACATATCAAGAAAGAAGAAAAATCTTTAGTTTTTTTTTATAAATTGGGCACATTTCAAGTAGCAATAACATTGTTTGTAAAGAAAGAAGAATGTCATGAGAGCAAATTATTCCCATGTTTAGTGACGGTAAGACAAAGCCAAAAAGTTAGCAAGAACTTGCAAAACTTCATTCACATAGTTAACAATAGTAGCAGAAGACTGATTATCCAAGTTTGAGCAATCAAAGGCATCTAAAAATGCAACCTTTTTTAGGATTAAAGAAGTGGAAAAATCACCTTGAAGGACGTGTTTTCCAGCCTTGAGCATCTTCAGTGACATTTCAACCTAAAAAGCATAAGACTTTGAGTTCACTCCTCTTGTCTTAGTAAGAAAAAAAAACACGGGCAATTAGGATAAAAGTAGAAACCTGGGTTTGTCCAGCAATGACAACAGCAACACCAAGAATGGAACTATCTTGAATAATGTCATTGAGACCTTCATCACCCCATTTGCACTCCACTCCCGGAAAATGCTTCCGTGCTACCTCCACGGCTCCTTTTGCAGATTCCTTCAAACAAAAACCATAAGTTACCAAAGCGACTCGATCAGCAAAGAGTATGATAAGGAAGCAAAGCCTAATGGTGTGTACTTGGTAACTGTTACAGAAGCTACAGATTCGTCGTTAATCATCGTCTTGACTATTCAAATCAGCTCTCAGATCAAACGCATTGGTCGATGTACTTCAGTATTTCAAAATGGAAAGAAGGTTACCTCAGAACGGCTCCAAATGGCTTTGAGGAGGAAGAGATCGGAGATCTCAGCTAAGCGAGGAATGTACTGCGTCTTGACGAAGATCCCAGCTCCGATAATGGCGATTCCAGGTGGTGAAGAAGGATTCGCCATTTTTTTCTATTTTCTCGTCGATCTCTGTGTGAGAGTTTTTGTAATTTGATCCAGACAAACAAATCGAACAGTTGCTGTTGCTGCTTACTCAACCGCAAACGCTTTGCTAGTCGGGACCCAATCGCAAACGCTTAATATCTCTCATTGAACTGAATCACTGCATGAGCTGAAATTACCAATTTACCCTTATAACCAACCTCTCTCTCTTATCGATTTCCCTAACTTCCCTCCTTTCATATAACCCTAGATATCCTGCTTTGAATTTGGGGATCGGATCTACTCTTGTATTCCGAGATTTGATTAGAATTAGATTTTAGTTTGTGTTGGTTCGATGGCGGGAGATGATGGTCCAGCTGAAACGAAGAAGGGAAGCTCAAAGAACTCTAAGAACAGTAAAGAGAGCCGTAAAGAGAGCACTCTCAAGCAGAGTAATGCTACTTTATCTCCACATTTAATCGAGTTTAATTGAGTGTTAATTTAAAGTAATTTCTTTTGAAATTTGTGAATTTCGCAGAATCTCCAGCTGAGTTTTTCGCGGAGAACAAGAACATTGCTGGATTTGACAATGTGAGTTTTGTTTTGCTGATTTCAATTAAAACTACGGAACTTTGATTGCCGATTTGTTAGGTATCAAGCTTCATTTCAATTGGGTATTGAATTGTTTATTTCTTTTTTTTCAGCCAGGGAAGTCGCTTTATACTACAGTGAGAGAGCTGGTTGAAAACGCTCTTGATTCTTCCGAGTCCATCTCTGAGCTCCCTGAGGTTGAAGTTACTATGTACGCCCCCCCTTCTTTCTTTACCTATCTATAGATATGTAAAATCTGTAGCTTTCTTCGTTTCACTGACTGTCTTGTTTGTTCTCTTTTTAAGCGAAGAGATTGGAAAATCTAAGTTCAATTCCATGATTGGTCTTATTGATCGCGAACGTGTTGACACCCAGCTCTATGATGACTATGAGACTGACAAGGCCCGTGAGGTGCCTCCAACTCTCTCTCTCTCTCTTAATTGTTCTCAGTCTGTCTGGTTGAAGCAGCTTTTGTTTCAAAGTTCCGCATGCAATCTTCTGGATTGTTAACAGTTCTAATTTTTTGGTACTTGTTTCCTGCTTTGTATAGAAAAGGTTAGTAAAGGAAGCTCGTGCAAGTGAGATACAAGCCAAAAATTTAGCCTCGGGAAAGAAAAACAAAGAGCCTGGAGTCTCTAAGGTTTTAAAGGCCCGTGGGGAAGCATCCTATTACAAGGTTACATGTAAGGTGAGCATTTGAAGTTTTATTTGTTTCGATTGTACAGAGTTGGTGTGTTCAATTTCGGTTTCAAGGGTTAGTTATAGTGGCTGCCATTTATACCTGCAGATTCTAAATATGTTCCTATGCATTTTTTTCTTTAGATTTGACTTGAGTTGAGTTGATCTTAATGTAGGATAATGGTAAGGGGATGCCACACGATGACATCCCAAATATGTTTGGAAGAGGTAAATAGCTAATGGACACCCTTACTTCCTCTATTTATTTAGCCTGGCTTATCAACCTTATAGAAAGCTTGTCTCGAGGCTAAAAAATGTTCGTCTTACAGTTTTGTCTGGGACGAAGTATGGACTGAAACAAACACGTGGAAAGTTTGGTTTGGGAGCAAAGATGGTACTCTTTTGCTTCTTTTGCTTTTTGTATATTGCATGTTTAATATCTGAGATTGGCCTTGTAATACTGCACGAGATGCTGAATTGGCTTAGTTAATGCGAATTTGTAAACTTCAGCAGTCTATGACCAAAAGAAGATGATTGCTCTTTTTCTTTGCATATAGAAGGAATATGTGTAGTGTAATTTTATGCCAGGCTCTTTAGGAAGTCTAGTTTTTTTTTTTTTTGAAAATCATAACAATCTAAACTTTTGAGGATTAATATTTGAATTTTATTCTGTTCACGGAGGTAAGAGTGTTAACAGATGCACCAATTATGAAATGTTGCCTTTCGTATCTTATTTTTTTCCTAGTGAACCTGTTTAACTCTTCTATTTTCTCCTGGCGTGCAGGCCTTAATTTGGTCCAAAATGAGTACAGGCCTCCCCATAGAGATCTCTTCATCCATGAAGAGCCAAAACTATGTTACGTTCTGCAGACTGGATATTGATATTCACAGGTACCCCTTGAAAACATGAACAGCTGCTTGGAACTATTTAACTGTTGATGTTTGTGCATATGGCGATAATAACCATGAATCCTTTGAATTTTCAACGTCTTCGCATGATTATCTGTGAATGCTTTGAGTGTTTCGAATCTTTTACGAAAGTCCGCATTTAGCTCAGCGTCAAAGAATGGTCTTTAAATGGTTAAAACTTTCAGGAACATTCCTCATATTCATCTACACGAAAAGAAGCCCAACAAAGAAAAATGGCATGGGGCCGAAATACAAGTGGTAATTGAGGGAAACTGGACAACATATAGAGTAAGTAGTTTCGATCGTTCTTTTGCCGTACCTTATTTCTTTGAATATTGTTTTGCGTTCACAAATGTCTTAACACATTTTATCTTTTGTTTTCCAGTCAAAGATCTTGCACTACATGCGCCAAATGGCTGTCATTACTCCTTATGCGCAGTTTCTATTTAGATTTATTTCAGAAACACCCGAGTATGATATCTGTCTCTGTCTTCTTGCTGGCATGTCACATAGATATATCTGTTCACGTGCATCATTATTTAGTGGTTCAATTTTTTATTTGATATAGGAAAAATGTCACTGTAAAATTTACTCGAAGAACGGATGTGATGCCCCCAATTCCTATCGAGACAAAACACCATCCCTCGTCAGTTGACTTGCTGCTTATCAAGCGCCTTATTACAGACACTTCCAAAAAGACCCTTCTGCAATTTCTTCAGAATGAATTTGTTAATATAAACAAAAACCTTGCGGCGCGATTAATTGGTAAGTATGACACCGATCTGGTTTGTTGTACAAGTTTGAATGTCCATATAATATAAAGAAAACCACCTATACTATCCCTTGAGTCAAAGTCAATCACAAGTATGCTTGTTTCCTTTCTTACAGGGGAAATGGGACCCGATTTCAGCCCTGGCATGGCTGTAAAGTCTGTGACATCTCAGCAAATGGTGCGCATACATCAATTATTCCGTCAAGCTAAATTCGACGATCCTAGTGGTGATGTAAGCATCTACTTTCTCTTAACTGTACATTAGGAACTGCTTTATTTTTCCCGTGTCTCTCTCGATGCTCATATAAGAGTTTAATTTGGTAGAGCATCGAGATTATTGCAAAAATGTTAGTTCTAATGATACTCTGGTTTTCACCTGTAGTGTCTTAGCCCGGCAGGAGAATACAATCTTCGTCTAGGGATTATCAAGGAGCTGCATCCAGATATGGTGGCCACGCATTCAGGCAGGTTGTCAATTCAACCCTAAATTTTCTGCCAATGCATCGGAATCTAAATATGAAGTGCTATAATAGTTTATCTAATAGTAATCTCATCTGTCAAGCTTTACCTTTACGTTCTTTATGGTTAATCTGAGCTATGTTTCGTTAAGTGTTGACTTCTTCCTGGAAACTATATTCAGTGCTCAGGTATTTGAAGGTCATCCTTTCATTGTTGAAGCTGGTGTTAGTGTGGGTGGAAGAGATGTGAAACAGGCAAGTCATATCCTCCTTTTGTTTATTCATGTATATTCATTCGTAGCAAAGCTTGCAAACACACTCAAAAGAAAGTAGTTTCCACTTTCCAGAGGTTAAATTTTTGTTACTACGTGCTGCCACATAATTGAACTAAATTAGCATGAATAAGATCCCTCGGTCTTCTGTGGAACCATGACGAAAGTGAACTAAGAATGATTTTCTTGACATTATCCTTCTAGAACTTAACTTGGTCTCACGATTTATGTATTGCTTTCGTATGGGGACTTTGTGGGAACTGAAATGACAGGGGATCAACATATTCCGATTTGCAAACCGTATTCCTCTCCTTTTTGAACAAGGAGGTGATGTTGTGACCAGGACAGCCTTAAAGAGAATCAAGTGAGAAGACTTCTTAAGCTTGCTTGCTACATCTCATTTGATCTGGTATCTCTCCTACATTTTTTTACTAGTGGGGATGTTGAAAACTTTTGCAGTTGGAATAGCTATAAGATTAACCAGACGCAAGATAAAATAGGAGTATTTGTGAGCATAGTGAGTACAAAAATTCCTTTCAAAGGGACAGGGAAAGAATACATAGGAGATGACATCAGTGAGATAGCTACTGCAGTCAAGGTAACCTTAGACTTTTCGACTTCATCTGCTGCACAACTTGGTAAAGCTAACTTTGGCATTTTTTTCTTCCATCAAGTCTGCAATTCAACAGTGCTGCATTCAACTAAAATCCAAAATAGTCAAGAGACTTCAAGCACGCGAACAACAAGAGAGAAAACGCAGTTTGAGCAGGTACATCCCGGATGCAACGGGAGCGGTGTACGAGGTCCTAAAACAAATGACAGAAGAACATACAAAAAGAGAAAGCGTTACAAAGAGGAAGAAACAGCTATGCTTGAGAAAGTGTCTAAACTTATAATCACAAAAGAAACATTGAAAGAAAAGCTTGCTGAGCATGTGGAACAGGTTTGCATCAATCACACTCTTGTTTTAAGTTATCCCTGCATCATCATCATCACTTTGAATCCTTGTATAATGGTTATATCAGGTGGATTACGAGATGGCATTAGAGTATGCAACACAAAGTGGAGTGAGTGAAGAACCCAGAGAAAATATATATCTCCAACAATTGAATCCCAACCATTCCAACTTCATTGATCTTCACAGTCCAACCTTCGTCTTCAGGCTCATCTTGTAAACTGTTTCTATTTACGAATCGTTATTATTACAAGTTTCAGTCTCATGTCTTCACTTTCTTGTGTATGTTTGTTTATGAATTAATTTTTGTTTTGGGAGTTTTTAGACACTCGAAAAGTGCAAAAAGAAATCATTTAAAATATTTTATGATTCGTTTCAACAAACGTATTGGAGGACGTGATGATAATTATTTATAATAATCTTGAGCTCGGAAACTTATTAAAATGTTTTCTTACCTCTTCAGATTACAAAAAAAATGTATAATAGTCGTCGGTGAAGCAAAACTTATAATGGATTCTTTGTATAAAAAAAATTCCGATCAAATATTAATGAGGATAATAGATAAATATTAAAAAACCAGGATAATACAAAAGAGTGAGAAATAACGTATTTTTGGTTTGGCGTCAATAAATAAATCCGTGTGAAAAAAGTATTAAATTTATACCGCGTAATAATTAATAAAAAAGAGAGGGAAGCGTACAAAAGTAACCCCAAACGAGGAGCAGTGAGTAGTGCCAAAAGGCGCATTGTTATTTATTTTTAATAACAAAAAAATTAAATGTCAATAAATGATCATTTTAAAAATATATAAACCCACACTCTTTCTCTCCTTTTTTGATCTACAGAGAGACTCCACAAAGAAACGCAAGTTAACAAAAGTCGCTTTCGACCCACGTGATCTTTCGTCGACTTTTCTTCTTCTCTCCTTCATCTTCATCTTCATCTCTCTCTCTCGAACTTTTTTTTAGGCGATGAATTAGGGTTTTATTATTTTCTTCCCTCAAAACCAAGAAAGGAGAAACGCAGATACCTTTTTCTTTCTTTTTTCAATTCTATTCGGCTGCTTTGTTAATCTCCAGGTTAGTTATTACGTTCTTCTCTTCTCCGATTAATTATTTGATACTCTAGAAGATGATGATTGATTGATAGATAGATTTATTTTCATGGGGGTTTTGGTAGATCCATGTGTTTTGACTCCAGATTACTACGATCTATCTCTTTGACTAATTTCTAATTTTATTTCCTTGTTGAATCTCAATATCCTTGATCTATATGAAAATATTCTTTTTCTTAATATTTAGCGTTAAATTTAAAATTTTTTATTTCCTTTGTCCCGTAAACGATCCTTTCTATATTTAGATTTTCCGGTGGATTTTTTTTTTTATTTTAATCGAACCCGTAGATAAGGTTTGGTTCTGTTCTGTCTGAATTTGATACTCTCAAGTCGACAAAACATGAGATCTGATGTCTTGTTTGATCATTTCTTTAAACGGTGATTGAATATATATAAAAAAGCCCCCTTTCTAATTCTGGATTTAGGGTTTGATTTGAAGTATTGATTTTTTATGTCTTTCTCAGGTTTAATCGGCTCTGATCTTAACTCTGAAGAGAGTCACGATGATGTTTAACGAGATGGGGATGTGCGGGAACATGGACTTCTTCTCCTCTGCATCTCTCGGAGAAGTTGACTTCTGTCCCGCTCCACACGCTGAACCTGACTCAGTCGTTGAAGACGACTACACTGACGACGAGATCGATGTGTATGAGCTCGAGAGGAGGATGTGGAGGGACAAGATGAGGCTTAAGCGTCTCAAGGAACAGGACAAGAGCAAGGAAGGTGTGGACGCTGCCAAGCAGAGGCAGTCTCAGGAGCAAGCCAGGAGGAAGAAGATGTCTAGAGCTCAAGATGGGATCTTGAAGTACATGTTGAAGATGATGGAAGTCTGTAAAGCTCAAGGCTTTGTTTACGGGATCATTCCGGAGAATGGGAAGCCTGTGACTGGGGCTTCTGATAATCTCAGGGAGTGGTGGAAAGATAAGGTGAGGTTTGATCGTAATGGTCCTGCTGCTATAAGTAAGTACCAAGCGGAGAACAACATCCCTGGGGTTCGTGAAGGTAACAATCCCATTGGACCTACTCCTCATACATTGCAGGAGCTTCAGGACACGACTCTTGGGTCGCTTTTGTCGGCGTTGATGCAGCACTGTGATCCTCCTCAGAGACGGTTTCCTTTGGAGAAGGGAGTTCCTCCTCCGTGGTGGCCTAATGGGAAAGAGGACTGGTGGCCTCAGCTTGGTTTGCCTAAAGATCAAGGTCCTGCTCCTTACAAGAAGCCTCACGATTTGAAGAAGGCGTGGAAAGTGGGCGTGTTGACTGCTGTTATCAAGCATATGTTTCCTGATATTGCTAAGATCCGGAAGCTCGTGAGGCAATCCAAGTGCTTGCAGGATAAGATGACTGCTAAGGAGAGTGCTACTTGGCTTGCTATTATCAACCAGGAAGAGTCTTTGGCTCGTGAGCTTTATCCTGAGTCATGCCCTCCTGTTTCATTATCTGGTGGTGGAAGTTGCTCGCTTCTGATGAATGATTGTAGTCAATACGACGTTGAAGGTTTGGAGAAGGAGACTCACTATGAAGTGGAGGAGCTCAAGCCGGAGAAAGTGATGAACCCTTCAAACTTTGGGATGGCTGCTGCTAAGATTCATGACTTCCCTGTAAAGGAAGAAGTTCCATCAGGGAACTTGGAGTTCATGAGGAAGAGGAAGCCGAACAGAGATCTGAACACTATAATGGACAGAACAATCTTCACCTGCGAGAATCCTGGGTGTGCGCATGGCGATATCAGCCGTGGTTTTCTGGACAGGAACTCAAGAGACAATCATCAGTTTGTTTGTCCACATAGAGACAGCGGCTTACCCTATGGAGCAGCAGCAGCAGCAGCACCTTCCAGGTTCCATGTCAACGAAGTGAAACCTGTCGTTGGATTCTCTCAGCCAAGGCCAGTGAACTCGGTTTCCCAGCCAATCGACTTAACCGGTATTGGAGTGCCTGAAGATGGACAGAAGATGATCTCTGAGCTTATGTCCATGTACGACAGAAACGTCCAGAGCAACCAAAACCAAACTTCTATGGTCATGGAAAATCAAGGCGTGTCACTGCTTCAGCCAACGGTTCAGAATCATCAAGAGCATCTCCAGTTCCAAGGAAACATGGTGGAAGGGAGTTTCTTTGAAGACTTGAACATCCCAAACAGAGTTAACAACAACAACAGTGGCAACCAAACGTTCTTCCATGGGAACAACAACAACAGCAACAACCACCAAACCTTTTTCCAAGGGAACAACAACAATGGGTTCAAGTACGACACTACACACAACAACAACTTTGAAGCTGCGCATAACAACAGTAGCAGCAACAGGTTCCAGCTTGTGTTTGATTCTCCACCATTCGATATGGCGTCATTCGATTACAGAGATGATATGTCAATGCCGGGAGTAGTAGGAACGATGGATGGTATGCAGCAGAAGCAGCAAGATGTATCCATATGGTTCTAAAGTCTTGGGAATAGATTTCATCTTCTCTTTATTTTTATCTTTGTGGTCTCACATTCACTCTACAATGTAATATTTTTCTGGGTCTGTCTCTCTGTCTCCTCGCTTGTTATGTGTTTGTAAGAGTCTCTGAAACTCTCTGTGACTGTGTGTGTCTTGTTCTCGGCTGGTGAAACTCTCTCACCATCAGCTTCTTTTAGTTTATACACCCTATACTTTGGGGACGAACATAATGTAAGTTTTCATATTTATATATAATTTGGAGTCTCTTAAGTATTTGTTGTTATGTTTTTATTTGTTAAATAATGTGATGATTGAACAGTCTAATGTGCCTGGAAACATTATTTATTGCAAGAAGATTGTATTTAGAATTTTACCTGAAAGCAAAATGTGTGTGTTGAAGTGGGTCGTTGGTAATAGAGCATGGGTCAGTGCTAATATTAGCCAGGGATTGAGCACAGACACATCGTATGAAACCAAATTAAAAAAAAAAACTTCCGGGATAAAAGGTATTCTTAAATATCTTCTTTTTAAATCTAGTTAATAATTGGAAAAAATAGAATAACATAAACAGTGTTACCAAAAAAAAAAAGAATAACATAAACATTGAACAAAAACCTTTGGTAACCACTTGAACCACTCTGAAGTTTGGCCTGGTTGATTATATATTTTTTTTGACAAGAATATGATAATTGTTACTGAATGTGTTTGTTGCAAGTAGCTAGTTGGTATTTGAGCATGGGTCAGTGCTTCCACCGACCAGGAGCAAACACTCAAACTCCAAAAAGAAAAGATAAAAGTTACTCCGTATATAAGATTGGATTAATTGTTATTACAAGAAGATGATAGTAAGAATTAACCTTGAAAGCAAATGTGTTTGTTGCAAGTGGCTAGATTGGTGATGGAGCATGGGTCAGTGCTCCTATTGACCAGCGATCGAACACACACACACACCCCATAACAAAAAGAAAATGAAAGAAAAATAAATGGTCTTTCATGTAAGGTATTCTTAAATACCTTTTTCTTATGTTTAACATTCACTTTTTTTCCGGAACACCTTTGTTTTAACATTCACTTTTCCCGTATGTAAGGTATTTTTCCTTTTGTTTAACATTCACTTTTTTTTTGAACACTTTTGTTTAACATTCAGAGCATCAATATCCTAAAAATTTATTAGGGGCTCTTAAATTTCTATTTTTTTTTAATTAAAAAAACGCATGTCGTCACATATAAATGGGGCTCGCGAACAATGCAAGAACCCAACAAAAACTGTATCTTAATTAAAGAAAAAAAAAGATACAGTTTTAAAGGTTTTGGTGGATCCTCCCCCCCCCATTTAAGAAATCCATAAAAAATCCTGAATAAAGATGTCCTCACTATTTCTGTATTTTAGCTGCTTTATCCACTCTATGAGTAACTGACATGGACAAATCTTGTGGCAAAACAAATGTGCCAAGGTTGAAAATTTGGTGCTCAACAGAAGATCGTTTGCACAATTCTTCTTGGTGAAAGACGGTGGAGTTGATAAAAAATGGTTCTCCTTTTGCTGGTAAGTCATACCCTTTGTCTCTTAATGTCTGCTTTTCTTTTTTTGATTTTCACCCTCTAATCTTCAAGAAAATTGGGTTCACACATGTCTTCCTTTTCTTATACGAGTGAGCTAAGAATCCATAAAGAAAGTAAAGGTTTTGACTTTAGAGGTTGAGCAGAAGGTTACTGAAGAGTAAATCCATGAATTGACTGGAGCTTTGATACCATAGTAACATTTCAAAAAGACAATGATTATAGCTTAACTAAGTTTTATTGAGACGTTGAAAAATAGTTTTAGAAAGCTTTATTGAAGTGATAGGAACTAAAGAAAAAACAACGCTTTAGGGTTGTCACCAATAGCTAATAAGATAGATTGATATCATAAATTTTTTTTGAATGAAGCTGCTACAATGACAGCCAAAGTTCCATTACAAGATGTTTCAAAATATATTTATTTAACAAAATACTTGTAAGAAACCTAATTAATTTTGACCAGAAAGAAAACTTAATTAACATAGCTTGAATATATTTTTTGGGCTTCTCTAATATATTGAACAATTTGGTGTTTCTAGAAACGACTTGCATTATTTATTACAAGAAGCTGATACTTAAAACTGTATTTGAAAGCAAAACGTGTCTGTTGAGGTGGCTCGTTGGTAATAGAGCATGGGCAAGTGCTCCTATTAACCAGCGATCGAAAACAGACACATCATATGAAACCAAACCAAAGAAAAAAAAAACAAATCAATGTGGTTAAAAGGTATTCTTAAATACCTTCTTTTAAACATTGAACAAAACCTTTGTTAAGCACTTAAACCACTTAGTTTGGCTTGGTTGATTAAATATTTCTTTTACAAGAATATGATAATTCTTACTGAATATGTTTTGTTGCATTTACAAGTGCCTCGTTGGTATTTGAGCATTGGTTAGTGCTCCTTCCCACCGACCACGGGACACGAGCACACACACAAACTATAAAAAAAAAGTTACTTCTTTAGATATTAAAAATTGGATTAAATTATTTGTTATTACAAAAAGATGATACTAACAGATGTACTTGAAGGCATACGTGTTTGTTGCAAGTGTCTCGTTTGGTGATGGAGCATGGGTCAGTGCTCCTATTGACCAGCGATCGAACGAACACCCACACACACACACACCAAACAAAAAGAAATTAAAAAGAAAAATATATGATTCTCCATGTGAGGTATTCTTAAATACCTTTTTTTTTGGGGTTTGGTGTGCACCCACGTCAGTCCTGGGTTCGATTTCCATTGGGGAACTAAATTATCATTATTTTGTCAGTCTGGACTTGGGTTTTGGTCCAAGTGGTTTACATGGTGGATCGTAACAGATGATCGGTTTACCCTTTGACTTTAGTCCAAATTCCGGACATGCAGTGTGGTAGTCAGTCCACTCTAACACTAAATGCGTTTCTACCGGGCTAGTGTGGTAACCAATACACTAAAAAAAAAAAAGAAGAGATGATTCTGTACAATCAGTCCCGCGGCTCTCGACTACGGCAACAGAAGGAGTTGTCGGGCCCATAAATCCAAAAAAATTAAGTGTTATTTCAAAGGCCTCTTTTAATTTGTGTAGTTATTAAAACGGCCATAATTAATTAAATCTTTAAATCTAATCTATTTATAAAAAAACACAACAATAAAAAAATATGTACCCTCATCATCATTAAAGCTCTAGGGCCACCTAAATATAATAGATTTACTAATAATAAAAATCCAGATTGTATTTTTTTAACAATAAGAACATAAATTTTTTTTGTATTTGAAGTGTTGAATTTAGACAAAATTTATAAGATATGATACTCACAGTTTTACTAAACCTTAAAATGCAAAAAAAAATTCTAAACCTTAAAATGCAAACAAAAATAATAAATTTAGCTATTTTTTTTAAATTAACCTTTTTAATAATTAAATTAATTAATTAAAAGGTCTTAATATTTTTTGCCCAGGGCCCTTCAACAAGTTAAGCTGGGCCTGTATACAATCACAGTCCATCAGCAGTGACGCATACACTTTACTATACAATCACATCGCAAGTGGTTTGTGGGTAGACGATATGCATGGGTTGGTGGTGGTAATCATGTTTGAGTCCATATATGCTTGTCATATCAATCAGAACATAGCCACTCACCGTTGCATCAGCAAAATTCAAGGTCTAGCCGATGCCTGCAATGTTGTTGAAGACTAGCTTGTAGTATCTGACATTGACATCGACGTTGAATCCTCTGTTTTGTTTTAATTTAAATTATATAATTACTAGATACTGTGAAAGTTTTTTTTTCCATATTTTATCATGTCCACGTCAGTCAATAATAGTGAATATTACATTTCAACTACTAGCACTAAAAGTATATGTTTTGACCAAGTTTAATATCAAGTACACATTATGTATCATTTCAACTTAAAAATTTCCGATCATGTCTAAATATGGTTTACATGAATATTTTATTATTTCTGTAAACCCGGAATTGTCCGAGAGACTTGTTGTTGCAAAGACTAGTTGTTGC